>JARLTB010000612.1:0-36547 GCA_030141615.1 Unio pictorum
GAAAAAGCAAAAAGTCCCTTTTTCATCAAAAGTCATGCTGAAAAAAATGGTGGGAACCGGTTTTAAAGTATGGTGACGTACTATCCAATGGTGCGCATCCAATAAACCAAGTATTAACCAAATCCAAGCGGGGTAAAGGGTTTCAACAGCTTTTATCTATGCCCAACTGATCCATAACATGAAAAAGCAAAAAGTCCGTTTTTCATCAAAAAATCAAGCTGAAAAAAAATGGTGGGAACCGGTTTTAAAGTATGGTGACGTACTATCCAATGGTGCGCATCCAATAAACCAAGTATTAACCAAATCCAAGCGGGGTAAAGGGTTTCAACAGCTTGTATCTAAGCCCAACTGATCCATAACATGAAAAAGCAAAAAGTCCCTTTTTCATCAAAAGTCATGCTGAAAAAAATGGTGGGAACCGGTTTTAAAGTATGGTGACGTACTATCCAATGGTGCGCATCCAATAAACCAAGTATTAACCAAATCCAAGCGGGGTAAAGGGTTTCAACAGCTTTTATCTATGCCCAACTGATCCATAACATGAAAAAGCAAAAAGTCCGTTTTTCATCAAAAAATCAAGCTGAAAAAAAATGGTGGGAACCGGTTTTAAAGTATGGTGACGTACTATCCAATGGTGCGCATCCAATAAACCAAGTATTAACCAAATCCAAGCGGGGTAAAGGGTTTCAACAGCTTGTATCTAAGCCCAACTGATCCATAACATGAAAAAGCAAAAAGTCCCTTTTTCATCAAAAGTCATGCTGAAAAAAATGGTGGGAACCGGTTTTAAAGTATGGTGACGTACTATCCAATGGTGCGCATCCAATAAACCAAGTATTAACCAAATCCAAGCGGGGTAAAGGGTTTCAACAGCTTTTATCTATGCCCAACTGATCCATAACATGAAAAAGCAAAAAGTCCGTTTTTCATCAAAAAATCAAGCTGAAAAAAAATGGTGGGAACCGGTTTTAAAGTATGGTGACGTACTATCCAATGGTGCGCATCCAATAAACCAAGTATTAACCAAATCCAAGCGGGGTAAAGGGTTTCAACAGCTTGTATCTAAGCCCAACTGATCCATAACATGAAAAAGCAAAAAGTCCCTTTTTCATCAAAAGTCATGCTGAAAAAAATGGTGGGAACCGGTTTTAAAGTATGGTGACGTACTATCCAATGGTGCGCATCCAATAAACCAAGTATTAACCAAATCCAAGCGGGGTAAAGGGTTTCAACAGCTTTTATCTATGCCCAACTGATCCATAACATGAAAAAGCAAAAAGTCCGTTTTTCATCAAAAAATCAAGCTGAAAAAAAATGGTGGGAACCGGTTTTAAAGTATGGTGACGTACTATCCAATGGTGCGCATCCAATAAACCAAGTATTAACCAAATCCAAGCGGGGTAAAGGGTTTCAACAGCTTGTATCTAAGCCCAACTGATCCATAACATGAAAAAGCAAAAAGTCCCTTTTTCATCAAAAGTCATGCTGAAAAAAATGGTGGGAACCGGTTTTAAAGTATGGTGACGTACTATCCAATGGTGCGCATCCAATAAACCAAGTATTAACCAAATCCAAGCGGGGTAAAGGGTTTCAACAGCTTTTATCTATGCCCAACTGATCCATAACATGAAAAAGCAAAAAGTCCGTTTTTCATCAAAAAATCAAGCTGAAAAAAAATGGTGGGAACCGGTTTTAAAGTATGGTGACGTACTATCCAATGGTGCGCATCCAATAAACCAAGTATTAACCAAATCCAAGCGGGGTAAAGGGTTTCAACAGCTTGTATCTAAGCCCAACTGATCCATAACATGAAAAAGCAAAAAGTCCCTTTTTCATCAAAAGTCATGCTGAAAAAAATGGTGGGAACCGGTTTTAAAGTATGGTGACGTACTATCCAATGGTGCGCATCCAATAAACCAAGTATTAACCAAATCCAAGCGGGGTAAAGGGTTTCAACAGCTTTTATCTATGCCCAACTGATCCATAACATGAAAAAGCAAAAAGTCCGTTTTTCATCAAAAAATCAAGCTGAAAAAAAATGGTGGGAACCGGTTTTAAAGTATGGTGACGTACTATCCAATGGTGCGCATCCAATAAACCAAGTATTAACCAAATCCAAGCGGGGTAAAGGGTTTCAACAGCTTGTATCTAAGCCCAACTGATCCATAACATGAAAAAGCAAAAAGTCCCTTTTTCATCAAAAGTCATGCTGAAAAAAATGGTGGGAACCGGTTTTAAAGTATGGTGACGTACTATCCAATGGTGCGCATCCAATAAACCAAGTATTAACCAAATCCAAGCGGGGTAAAGGGTTTCAACAGCTTTTATCTATGCCCAACTGATCCATAACATGAAAAAGCAAAAAGTCCGTTTTTCATCAAAAAATCAAGCTGAAAAAAAATGGTGGGAACCGGTTTTAAAGTATGGTGACGTACTATCCAATGGTGCGCATCCAATAAACCAAGTATTAACCAAATCCAAGCGGGGTAAAGGGTTTCAACAGCTTGTATCTAAGCCCAACTGATCCATAACATGAAAAAGCAAAAAGTCCCTTTTTCATCAAAAGTCATGCTGAAAAAAATGGTGGGAACCGGTTTTAAAGTATGGTGACGTACTATCCAATGGTGCGCATCCAATAAACCAAGTATTAACCAAATCCAAGCGGGGTAAAGGGTTTCAACAGCTTTTATCTATGCCCAACTGATCCATAACATGAAAAAGCAAAAAGTCCGTTTTTCATCAAAAAATCAAGCTGAAAAAAAATGGTGGGAACCGGTTTTAAAGTATGGTGACGTACTATCCAATGGTGCGCATCCAATAAACCAAGTATTAACCAAATCCAAGCGGGGTAAAGGGTTTCAACAGCTTGTATCTAAGCCCAACTGATCCATAACATGAAAAAGCAAAAAGTCCCTTTTTCATCAAAAGTCATGCTGAAAAAAATGGTGGGAACCGGTTTTAAAGTATGGTGACGTACTATCCAATGGTGCGCATCTAATAAACCAAGTATTAACCAAATCCAAGCGGGGTAAAGGGTTTCAACAGCTTTTATCTATGCCCAACTGATCCATAACATGAAAAAGCAAAAAGTCCGTTTTTCATCAAAAAATCAAGCTGAAAAAAAATGGTGGGAACCGGTTTTAAAGTATGGTGACGTACTATCCAATGGTGCGCATCCAATAAACCAAGTATTAACCAAATCCAAGCGGGGTAAAGGGTTTCAACAGCTTGTATCTAAGCCCAACTGATCCATAACATGAAAAAGCAAAAAGTCCCTTTTTCATCAAAAGTCATGCTGAAAAAAATGGTGGGAACCGGTTTTAAAGTATGGTGACGTACTATCCAATGGTGCGCATCCAATAAACCAAGTATTAACCAAATCCAAGCGGGGTAAAGGGTTTCAACAGCTTTTATCTATGCCCAACTGATCCATAACATGAAAAAGCAAAAAGTCCGTTTTTCATCAAAAAATCAAGCTGAAAAAAAATGGTGGGAACCGGTTTTAAAGTATGGTGACGTACTATCCAATGGTGCGCATCCAATAAACCAAGTATTAACCAAATCCAAGCGGGGTAAAGGGTTTCAACAGCTTGTATCTAAGCCCAACTGATCCATAACATGAAAAAGCAAAAAGTCCCTTTTTCATCAAAAGTCATGCTGAAAAAAATGGTGGGAACCGGTTTTAAAGTATGGTGACGTACTATCCAATGGTGCGCATCCAATAAACCAAGTATTAACCAAATCCAAGCGGGGTAAAGGGTTTCAACAGCTTTTATCTATGCCCAACTGATCCATAACATGAAAAAGCAAAAAGTCCGTTTTTCATCAAAAAATCAAGCTGAAAAAAAATGGTGGGAACCGGTTTTAAAGTATGGTGACGTACTATCCAATGGTGCGCATCCAATAAACCAAGTATTAACCAAATCCAAGCGGGGTAAAGGGTTTCAACAGCTTGTATCTAAGCCCAACTGATCCATAACATGAAAAAGCAAAAAGTCCCTTTTTCATCAAAAGTCATGCTGAAAAAAATGGTGGGAACCGGTTTTAAAGTATGGTGACGTACTATCCAATGGTGCGCATCCAATAAACCAAGTATTAACCAAATCCAAGCGGGGTAAAGGGTTTCAACAGCTTTTATCTATGCCCAACTGATCCATAACATGAAAAAGCAAAAAGTCCGTTTTTCATCAAAAAATCAAGCTGAAAAAAAATGGTGGGAACCGGTTTTAAAGTATGGTGACGTACTATCCAATGGTGCGCATCCAATAAACCAAGTATTAACCAAATCCAAGCGGGGTAAAGGGTTTCAACAGCTTGTATCTAAGCCCAACTGATCCATAACATGAAAAAGCAAAAAGTCCCTTTTTCATCAAAAGTCATGCTGAAAAAAATGGTGGGAACCGGTTTTAAAGTATGGTGACGTACTATCCAATGGTGCGCATCCAATAAACCAAGTATTAACCAAATCCAAGCGGGGTAAAGGGTTTCAACAGCTTTTATCTATGCCCAACTGATCCATAACATGAAAAAGCAAAAAGTCCGTTTTTCATCAAAAAATCAAGCTGAAAAAAAATGGTGGGAACCGGTTTTAAAGTATGGTGACGTACTATCCAATGGTGCGCATCCAATAAACCAAGTATTAACCAAATCCAAGCGGGGTAAAGGGTTTCAACAGCTTGTATCTAAGCCCAACTGATCCATAACATGAAAAAGCAAAAAGTCCCTTTTTCATCAAAAGTCATGCTGAAAAAAATGGTGGGAACCGGTTTTAAAGTATGGTGACGTACTATCCAATGGTGCGCATCCAATAAACCAAGTATTAACCAAATCCAAGCGGGGTAAAGGGTTTCAACAGCTTTTATCTATGCCCAACTGATCCATAACATGAAAAAGCAAAAAGTCCGTTTTTCATCAAAAAATCAAGCTGAAAAAAAATGGTGGGAACCGGTTTTAAAGTATGGTGACGTACTATCCAATGGTGCGCATCCAATAAACCAAGTATTAACCAAATCCAAGCGGGGTAAAGGGTTTCAACAGCTTGTATCTAAGCCCAACTGATCCATAACATGAAAAAGCAAAAAGTCCCTTTTTCATCAAAAGTCATGCTGAAAAAAATGGTGGGAACCGGTTTTAAAGTATGGTGACGTACTATCCAATGGTGCGCATCCAATAAACCAAGTATTAACCAAATCCAAGCGGGGTAAAGGGTTTCAACAGCTTTTATCTATGCCCAACTGATCCATAACATGAAAAAGCAAAAAGTCCGTTTTTCATCAAAAAATCAAGCTGAAAAAAAATGGTGGGAACCGGTTTTAAAGTATGGTGACGTACTATCCAATGGTGCGCATCCAATAAACCAAGTATTAACCAAATCCAAGCGGGGTAAAGGGTTTCAACAGCTTGTATCTAAGCCCAACTGATCCATAACATGAAAAAGCAAAAAGTCCCTTTTTCATCAAAAGTCATGCTGAAAAAAATGGTGGGAACCGGTTTTAAAGTATGGTGACGTACTATCCAATGGTGCGCATCCAATAAACCAAGTATTAACCAAATCCAAGCGGGGTAAAGGGTTTCAACAGCTTTTATCTATGCCCAACTGATCCATAACATGAAAAAGCAAAAAGTCCGTTTTTCATCAAAAAATCAAGCTGAAAAAAAATGGTGGGAACCGGTTTTAAAGTATGGTGACGTACTATCCAATGGTGCGCATCCAATAAACCAAGTATTAACCAAATCCAAGCGGGGTAAAGGGTTTCAACAGCTTGTATCTAAGCCCAACTGATCCATAACATGAAAAAGCAAAAAGTCCCTTTTTCATCAAAAGTCATGCTGAAAAAAATGGTGGGAACCGGTTTTAAAGTATGGTGACGTACTATCCAATGGTGCGCATCCAATAAACCAAGTATTAACCAAATCCAAGCGGGGTAAAGGGTTTCAACAGCTTTTATCTATGCCCAACTGATCCATAACATGAAAAAGCAAAAAGTCCGTTTTTCATCAAAAAATCAAGCTGAAAAAAAATGGTGGGAACCGGTTTTAAAGTATGGTGACGTACTATCCAATGGTGCGGCATCCAATAAACCAAGTATTAACCAAATCCAAGCGGGGTAAAGGGTTTCAACAGCTTGTATCTAAGCCCAACTGATCCATAACATGAAAAAGCAAAAAGTCCCTTTTTCATCAAAAAGTCATGCTGAAAAAAATGGTGGGAACCGGTTTTAAAGTATGGTGACGTACTATCCAATGGTGCGCATCCAATAAACCAAGTATTAACCAAATCCAAGCGGGGTAAAGGGTTTCAACAGCTTTTATCTATGCCCAACTGATCCATAACATGAAAAAGCAAAAAGTCCGATTTTCATCAAAAAATCAAGCTGAAAAAAAATGGTGGGAACCGGTTTTAAAGTATGGTGACGTACTATCCAATGGTGCGCATCCAATAAACCAAGTATTAACCAAATCCAAGCGGGGTAAAGGGTTTCAACAGCTTTTATCTATGCCCAACTGATCCATAACATGAAAAAGCAAAAAGTCCGTTTTTCATCAAAAAATCAAGCTGAAAAAAAATGGTGGGAACCGGTTTTAAAGTATGGTGACGTACTATCCAATGGTGCGCATCCAATAAACCAAGTATTAACCAAATCCAAGCGGGGTAAAGGGTTTCAACAGCTTGTATCTTAAGCCCAACTGATCCATAACATGAAAAAGCAAAAAGTCCCTTTTTCATCAAAAGTCATGCTGAAAAAAATGGTGGGAACCGGTTTTAAAGTATGGTGACGTACTATCCAATGGTGCGCATCCAATAAACCAAGTATTAACCAAATCCAAGCGGGGTAAAGGGTTTCAACAGCTTTTATCTATGCCCAACTGATCCATAACATGAAAAAGCAAAAAGTCCGTTTTTCATCAAAAAATCAAGCTGAAAAAAAATGGTGGGAACCGGTTTTAAAGTATGGTGACGTACTATCCAATGGTGCGCATCCAATAAACCAAGTATTAACCAAATCCAAGCGGGGTAAAGGGTTTCAACAGCTTGTATCTAAGCCCAACTGATCCATAACATGAAAAAGCAAAAAGTCCCTTTTTCATCAAAAGTCATGCTGAAAAAAATGGTGGGAACCGGTTTTAAAGTATGGTGACGTACTATCCAATGGTGCGCATCCAATAAACCAAGTATTAACCAAATCCAAGCGGGGTAAAGGGTTTCAACAGCTTTTATCTATGCCCAACTGATCCATAACATGAAAAAGCAAAAAGTCCGTTTTTCATCAAAAAATCAAGCTGAAAAAAAATGGTGGGAACCGGTTTTAAAGTATGGTGACGTACTATCCAATGGTGCGCATCCAATAAACCAAGTATTAACCAAATCCAAGCGGGGTAAAGGGTTTCAACAGCTTGTATCTAAGCCCAACTGATCCATAACATGAAAAAGCAAAAAGTCCCTTTTTCATCAAAAGTCATGCTGAAAAAAATGGTGGGAACCGGTTTTAAAGTATGGTGACGTACTATCCAATGGTGCGCATCCAATAAACCAAGTATTAACCAAATCCAAGCGGGGTAAAGGGTTTCAACAGCTTTTATCTATGCCCAACTGATCCATAACATGAAAAAGCAAAAAGTCCGTTTTTCATCAAAAAATCAAGCTGAAAAAAAATGGTGGGAACCGGTTTTAAAGTATGGTGACGTACTATCCAATGGTGCGCATCCAATAAACCAAGTATTAACCAAATCCAAGCGGGGTAAAGGGTTTCAACAGCTTGTATCTAAGCCCAACTGATCCATAACATGAAAAAGCAAAAAGTCCCTTTTTCATC
This sequence comes from Unio pictorum, assembly GCA_030141615.1. Lineage (NCBI taxonomy): Eukaryota > Metazoa > Mollusca > Bivalvia > Unionida > Unionidae > Unio > Unio pictorum. The sequence goes on from JARLTB010000612.1 coordinate 7,815, forward strand.
AAAAGTCATGCTGAAAAAAATGGTGGGAACCGGTTTTAAAGTATGGTGACGTACTATCCAATGGTGCGCATCCAATAAACCAAGTATTAACCAAATCCTAAGCGGGGTAAAGGGTTTCAACAGCTTTTATCTATGCCCAACTGATCCATAACATGAAAAAGCAAAAAGTCCGTTTTTCATCAAAAAATCAAGCTGAAAAAAAATGGTGGGAACCGGTTTTAAAGTATGGTGACGTACTATCCAATGGTGCGCATCCAATAAACCAAGTATTAACCAAATCCAAGCGGGGTAAAGGGTTTCAACAGCTTGTATCTAAGCCCAACTGATCCATAACATGAAAAAGCAAAAAGTCCCTTTTTCATCAAAAGTCATGCTGAAAAAAATGGTGGGAACCGGTTTTAAAGTATGGTGACGTACTATCCAATGGTGCGCATCCAATAAACCAAGTATTAACCAAATCCAAGCGGGGTAAAGGGTTTCAACAGCTTTTATCTATGCCCAACTGATCCATAACATGAAAAAGCAAAAAGTCCGTTTTTCATCAAAAAATCAAGCTGAAAAAAAATGGTGGGAACCGGTTTTAAAGTATGGTGACGTACTATCCAATGGTGCGCATCCAATAAACCAAGTATTAACCAAATCCAAGCGGGGTAAAGGGTTTCAACAGCTTGTATCTAAGCCCAACTGATCCATAACATGAAAAAGCAAAAAGTCCCTTTTTCATCAAAAGTCATGCTGAAAAAAATGGTGGGAACCGGTTTTAAAGTATGGTGACGTACTATCCAATGGTGCGCATCCAATAAACCAAGTATTAACCAAATCCAAGCGGGGTAAAGGGTTTCAACAGCTTTTATCTATGCCCAACTGATCCATAACATGAAAAAGCAAAAAGTCCGTTTTTCATCAAAAAATCAAGCTGAAAAAAAATGGTGGGAACCGGTTTTAAAGTATGGTGACGTACTATCCAATGGTGCGCATCCAATAAACCGAAGTATTAACCAAATCCAAGCGGGGTAAAGGGTTTCAACAGCTTGTATCTAAGCCCAACTGATCCATAACATGAAAAAGCAAAAAGTCCCTTTTTCATCAAAAGTCATGCTGAAAAAAATGGTGGGAACCGGTTTTAAAGTATGGTGACGTACTATCCAATGGTGCGCATCCAATAAACCAAGTATTAACCAAATCCAAGCGGGGTAAAGGGTTTCAACAGCTTGTATCTAAGCCCAACTGATCCATAACATGAAAAAGCAAAAAGTCCCTTTTTCATCAAAAGTCATGCTGAAAAAAATGGTGGGAACCGGTTTTAAAGTATGGTGACGTACTATCCAATGGTGCGCATCCAATAAACCAAGTATTAACCAAATCCAAGCGGGGTAAAGGGTTTCAACAGCTTTTATCTATGCCCAACTGATCCATAACATGAAAAAGCAAAAAGTCCGTTTTTCATCAAAAAATCAAGCTGAAAAAAAATGGTGGGAACCGGTTTTAAAGTATGGTGACGTACTATCCAATGGTGCGCATCCAATAAACCAAGTATTAACCAAATCCAAGCGGGGTAAAGGGTTTCAACAGCTTGTATCTAAGCCCAACTGATCCATAACATGAAAAAGCAAAAAGTCCCTTTTTCATCAAAAGTCATGCTGAAAAAAATGGTGGGAACCGGTTTTAAAGTATGGTGACGTACTATCCAATGGTGCGCATCCAATAAACCAAGTATTAACCAAATCCAAGCGGGGTAAAGGGTTTCAACAGCTTTTATCTATGCCCAACTGATCCATAACATGAAAAAGCAAAAAGTCCGTTTTTCATCAAAAAATCAAGCTGAAAAAAAATGGTGGGAACCGGTTTTAAAGTATGGTGACGTACTATCCAATGGTGCGCATCCAATAAACCAAGTATTAACCAAATCCAAGCGGGGTAAAGGGTTTCAACAGCTTGTATCTAAGCCCAACTGATCCATAACATGAAAAAGCAAAAAGTCCCTTTTTCATCAAAAGTCATGCTGAAAAAAATGGTGGGAACCGGTTTTAAAGTATGGTGACGTACTATCCAATGGTGCGCATCCAATAAACCAAGTATTAACCAAATCCAAGCGGGGTAAAGGGTTTCAACAGCTTTTATCTATGCCCAACTGATCCATAACATGAAAAAGCAAAAAGTCCGTTTTTCATCAAAAAATCAAGCTGAAAAAAAATGGTGGGAACCGGTTTTAAAGTATGGTGACGTACTATCCAATGGTGCGCATCCAATAAACCAAGTATTAACCAAATCCAAGCGGGGTAAAGGGTTTCAACAGCTTGTATCTAAGCCCAACTGATCCATAACATGAAAAAGCAAAAAGTCCCTTTTTCATCAAAAGTCATGCTGAAAAAAATGGTGGGAACCGGTTTTAAAGTATGGTGACGTACTATCCAATGGTGCGCATCCAATAAACCAAGTATTAACCAAATCCAAGCGGGGTAAAGGGTTTCAACAGCTTTTATCTATGCCCAACTGATCCATAACATGAAAAAGCAAAAAGTCCGTTTTTCATCAAAAAATCAAGCTGAAAAAAAATGGTGGGAACCGGTTTTAAAGTATGGTGACGTACTATCCAATGGTGCGCATCCAATAAACCAAGTATTAACCAAATCCAAGCGGGGTAAAGGGTTTCAACAGCTTGTATCTAAGCCCAACTGATCCATAACATGAAAAAGCAAAAAGTCCCTTTTTCATCAAAAGTCATGCTGAAAAAAATGGTGGGAACCGGTTTTAAAGTATGGTGACGTACTATCCAATGGTGCGCATCCAATAAACCAAGTATTAACCAAATCCAAGCGGGGTAAAGGGTTTCAACAGCTTTTATCTATGCCCAACTGATCCATAACATGAAAAAGCAAAAAGTCCGTTTTTCATCAAAAAATCAAGCTGAAAAAAAATGGTGGGAACCGGTTTTAAAGTATGGTGACGTACTATCCAATGGTGCGCATCCAATAAACCAAGTATTAACCAAATCCAAGCGGGGTAAAGGGTTTCAACAGCTTGTATCTAAGCCCAACTGATCCATAACATGAAAAAGCAAAAAGTCCCTTTTTCATCAAAAGTCATGCTGAAAAAAATGGTGGGAACCGGTTTTAAAGTATGGTGACGTACTATCCAATGGTGCGCATCCAATAAACCAAGTATTAACCAAATCCAAGCGGGGTAAAGGGTTTCAACAGCTTTTATCTATGCCCAACTGATCCATAACATGAAAAAGCAAAAAGTCCGTTTTTCATCAAAAAATCAAGCTGAAAAAAAATGGTGGGAACCGGTTTTAAAGTATGGTGACGTACTATCCAATGGTGCGCATCCAATAAACCAAGTATTAACCAAATCCAAGCGGGGTAAAGGGTTTCAACAGCTTGTATCTAAGCCCAACTGATCCATAACATGAAAAAGCAAAAAGTCCCTTTTTCATCAAAAGTCATGCTGAAAAAAATGGTGGGAACCGGTTTTAAAGTATGGTGACGTACTATCCAATGGTGCGCATCCAATAAACCAAGTATTAACCAAATCCAAGCGGGGTAAAGGGTTTCAACAGCTTTTATCTATGCCCAACTGATCCATAACATGAAAAAGCAAAAAGTCCGTTTTTCATCAAAAAATCAAGCTGAAAAAAAATGGTGGGAACCGGTTTTAAAGTATGGTGACGTACTATCCAATGGTGCGCATCCAATAAACCAAGTATTAACCAAATCCAAGCGGGGTAAAGGGTTTCAACAGCTTGTATCTAAGCCCAACTGATCCATAACATGAAAAAGCAAAAAGTCCCTTTTTCATCAAAAGTCATGCTGAAAAAAATGGTGGGAACCGGTTTTAAAGTATGGTGACGTACTATCCAATGGTGCGCATCCAATAAACCAAGTATTAACCAAATCCAAGCGGGGTAAAGGGTTTCAACAGCTTTTATCTATGCCCAACTGATCCATAACATGAAAAAGCAAAAAGTCCGTTTTTCATCAAAAAATCAAGCTGAAAAAAAATGGTGGGAACCGGTTTTAAAGTATGGTGACGTACTATCCAATGGTGCGCATCCAATAAACCAAGTATTAACCAAATCCAAGCGGGGTAAAGGGTTTCAACAGCTTGTATCTAAGCCCAACTGATCCATAACATGAAAAAGCAAAAAGTCCCTTTTTCATCAAAAGTCATGCTGAAAAAAATGGTGGGAACCGGTTTTAAAGTATGGTGACGTACTATCCAATGGTGCGCATCCAATAAACCAAGTATTAACCAAATCCAAGCGGGGTAAAGGGTTTCAACAGCTTTTATCTATGCCCAACTGATCCATAACATGAAAAAGCAAAAAGTCCGTTTTTCATCAAAAAATCAAGCTGAAAAAAAATGGTGGGAACCGGTTTTAAAGTATGGTGACGTACTATCCAATGGTGCGCATCCAATAAACCAAGTATTAACCAAATCCAAGCGGGGTAAAGGGTTTCAACAGCTTGTATCTAAGCCCAACTGATCCATAACATGAAAAAGCAAAAAGTCCCTTTTTCATCAAAAGTCATGCTGAAAAAAATGGTGGGAACCGGTTTTAAAGTATGGTGACGTACTATCCAATGGTGCGCATCCAATAAACCAAGTATTAACCAAATCCAAGCGGGGTAAAGGGTTTCAACAGCTTTTATCTATGCCCAACTGATCCATAACATGAAAAAGCAAAAAGTCCGTTTTTCATCAAAAAATCAAGCTGAAAAAAAATGGTGGGAACCGGTTTTAAAGTATGGTGACGTACTATCCAATGGTGCGCATCCAATAAACCAAGTATTAACCAAATCCAAGCGGGGTAAAGGGTTTCAACAGCTTGTATCTAAGCCCAACTGATCCATAACATGAAAAAGCAAAAAGTCCCTTTTTCATCAAAAGTCATGCTGAAAAAAATGGTGGGAACCGGTTTTAAAGTATGGTGACGTACTATCCAATGGTGCGCATCCAATAAACCAAGTATTAACCAAATCCAAGCGGGGTAAAGGGTTTCAACAGCTTTTATCTATGCCCAACTGATCCATAACATGAAAAAGCAAAAAGTCCGTTTTTCATCAAAAAATCAAGCTGAAAAAAAATGGTGGGAACCGGTTTTAAAGTATGGTGACGTACTATCCAATGGTGCGCATCCAATAAACCAAGTATTAACCAAATCCAAGCGGGGTAAAGGGTTTCAACAGCTTGTATCTAAGCCCAACTGATCCATAACATGAAAAAGCAAAAAGTCCCTTTTTCATCAAAAGTCATGCTGAAAAAAATGGTGGGAACCGGTTTTAAAGTATGGTGACGTACTATCCAATGGTGCGCATCCAATAAACCAAGTATTAACCAAATCCAAGCGGGGTAAAGGGTTTCAACAGCTTTTATCTATGCCCAACTGATCCATAACATGAAAAAGCAAAAAGTCCGTTTTTCATCAAAAAATCAAGCTGAAAAAAAATGGTGGGAACCGGTTTTAAAGTATGGTGACGTACTATCCAATGGTGCGCATCCAATAAACCAAGTATTAACCAAATCCAAGCGGGGTAAAGGGTTTCAACAGCTTGTATCTAAGCCCAACTGATCCATAACATGAAAAAGCAAAAAGTCCCTTTTTCATCAAAAGTCATGCTGAAAAAAATGGTGGGAACCGGTTTTAAAGTATGGTGACGTACTATCCAATGGTGCGCATCCAATAAACCAAGTATTAACCAAATCCAAGCGGGGTAAAGGGTTTCAACAGCTTTTATCTATGCCCAACTGATCCATAACATGAAAAAGCAAAAAGTCCGTTTTTCATCAAAAAATCAAGCTGAAAAAAAATGGTGGGAACCGGTTTTAAAGTATGGTGACGTACTATCCAATGGTGCGCATCCAATAAACCAAGTATTAACCAAATCCAAGCGGGGTAAAGGGTTTCAACAGCTTGTATCTAAGCCCAACTGATCCATAACATGAAAAAGCAAAAAGTCCCTTTTTCATCAAAAGTCATGCTGAAAAAAATGGTGGGAACCGGTTTTAAAGTATGGTGACGTACTATCCAATGGTGCGCATCCAATAAACCAAGTATTAACCAAATCCAAGCGGGGTAAAGGGTTTCAACAGCTTTTATCTATGCAGCTTTTATCTATGCCCAACTGATCCATAACATGAAAAAGCAAAAAGTCCGTTTTTCATCAAAAAATCAAGCTGAAAAAAAATGGTGGGAACCGGTTTTAAAGTATGGTGACGTACTATCCAATGGTGCGCATCCAATAAACCAAGTATTAACCAAATCCAAGCGGGGTAAAGGGTTTCAACAGCTTGTATCTAAGCCCAACTGATCCATAACATGAAAAAGCAAAAAGTCCCTTTTTCATCAAAAGTCATGCTGAAAAAAATGGTGGGAACCGGTTTTAAAGTATGGTGACGTACTATCCAATGGTGCGCATCCAATAAACCAAGTATTAACCAAATCCAAGCGGGGTAAAGGGTTTCAACAGCTTTTATCTATGCCCAACTGATCCATAACATGAAAAAGCAAAAAGTCCGTTTTTCATCAAAAAATCAAGCTGAAAAAAAATGGTGGGAACCGGTTTTAAAGTATGGTGACGTACTATCCAATGGTGCGCATCCAATAAACCAAGTATTAACCAAATCCAAGCGGGGTAAAGGGTTTCAACAGCTTGTATCTAAGCCCAACTGATCCATAACATGAAAAAGCAAAAAGTCCCTTTTTCATCAAAAGTCATGCTGAAAAAAATGGTGGGAACCGGTTTTAAAGTATGGTGACGTACTATCCAATGGTGCGCATCCAATAAACCAAGTATTAACCAAATCCAAGCGGGGTAAAGGGTTTCAACAGCTTTTATCTATGCCCAACTGATCCATAACATGAAAAAGCAAAAAGTCCGTTTTTCATCAAAAAATCAAGCTGAAAAAAAATGGTGGGAACCGGTTTTAAAGTATGGTGACGTACTATCCAATGGTGCGCATCCAATAAACCAAGTATTAACCAAATCCAAGCGGGGTAAAGGGTTTCAACAGCTTGTATCTAAGCCCAACTGATCCATAACATGAAAAAGCAAAAAGTCCCTTTTTCATCAAAAGTCATGCTGAAAAAAATGGTGGGAACCGGTTTTAAAGTATGGTGACGTACTATCCAATGGTGCGCATCCAATAAACCAAGTATTAACCAAATCCAAGCGGGGTAAAGGGTTTCAACAGCTTTTATCTATGCCCAACTGATCCATAACATGAAAAAGCAAAAAGTCCGTTTTTCATCAAAAAATCAAGCTGAAAAAAAATGGTGGGAACCGGTTTTAAAGTATGGTGACGTACTATCCAATGGTGCGCATCCAATAAACCAAGTATTAACCAAATCCAAGCGGGGTAAAGGGTTTCAACAGCTTGTATCTAAGCCCAACTGATCCATAACATGAAAAAGCAAAAAGTCCCTTTTTCATCAAAAGTCATGCTGAAAAAAATGGTGGGAACCGGTTTTAAAGTATGGTGACGTACTATCCAATGGTGCGCATCCAATAAACCAAGTATTAACCAAATCCAAGCGGGGTAAAGGGTTTCAACAGCTTTTATCTATGCCCAACTGATCCATAACATGAAAAAGCAAAAAGTCCGTTTTTCATCAAAAAATCAAGCTGAAAAAAAATGGTGGGAACCGGTTTTAAAGTATGGTGACGTACTATCCAATGGTGCGCATCCAATAAACCAAGTATTAACCAAATCCAAGCGGGGTAAAGGGTTTCAACAGCTTGTATCTAAGCCCAACTGATCCATAACATGAAAAAGCAAAAAGTCCCTTTTTCATCAAAAGTCATGCTGAAAAAAATGGTGGGAACCGGTTTTAAAGTATGGTGACGTACTATCCAATGGTGCGCATCCAATAAACCAAGTATTAACCAAATCCAAGCGGGGTAAAGGGTTTCAACAGCTTTTATCTATGCCCAACTGATCCATAACATGAAAAAGCAAAAAGTCCGTTTTTCATCAAAAAATCAAGCTGAAAAAAAATGGTGGGAACCGGTTTTAAAGTATGGTGACGTACTATCCAATGGTGCGCATCCAATAAACCAAGTATTAACCAAATCCAAGCGGGGTAAAGGGTTTCAACAGCTTGTATCTAAGCCCAACTGATCCATAACATGAAAAAGCAAAAAGTCCCTTTTTCATCAAAAGTCATGCTGAAAAAAATGGTGGGAACCGGTTTTAAAGTATGGTGACGTACTATCCAATGGTGCGCATCCAATAAACCAAGTATTAACCAAATCCAAGCGGGGTAAAGGGTTTCAACAGCTTTTATCTATGCCCAACTGATCCATAACATGAAAAAGCAAAAAGTCCGTTTTTCATCAAAAAATCAAGCTGAAAAAAAATGGTGGGAACCGGTTTTAAAGTATGGTGACGTACTATCCAATGGTGCGCATCCAATAAACCAAGTATTAACCAAATCCAAGCGGGGTAAAGGGTTTCAACAGCTTGTATCTAAGCCCAACTGATCCATAACATGAAAAAGCAAAAAGTCCCTTTTTCATCAAAAGTCATGCTGAAAAAAATGGTGGGAACCGGTTTTAAAGTATGGTGACGTACTATCCAATGGTGCGCATCCAATAAACCAAGTATTAACCAAATCCAAGCGGGGTAAAGGGTTTCAACAGCTTTTATCTATGCCCAACTGATCCATAACATGAAAAAGCAAAAAGTCCGTTTTTCATCAAAAAATCAAGCTGAAAAAAAATGGTGGGAACCGGTTTTAAAGTATGGTGACGTACTATCCAATGGTGCGCATCCAATAAACCAAGTATTAACCAAATCCAAGCGGGGTAAAGGGTTTCAACAGCTTGTATCTAAGCCCAACTGATCCATAACATGAAAAAGCAAAAAGTCCCTTTTTCATCAAAAGTCATGCTGAAAAAAATGGTGGGAACCGGTTTTAAAGTATGGTGACGTACTATCCAATGGTGCGCATCCAATAAACCAAGTATTAACCAAATCCAAGCGGGGTAAAGGGTTTCAACAGCTTTTATCTATGCCCAACTGATCCATAACATGAAAAAGCAAAAAGTCCGTTTTTCATCAAAAAATCAAGCTGAAAAAAAATGGTGGGAACCGGTTTTAAAGTATGGTGACGTACTATCCAATGGTGCGCATCCAATAAACCAAGTATTAACCAAATCCAAGCGGGGTAAAGGGTTTCAACAGCTTGTATCTAAGCCCAACTGATCCATAACATGAAAAAGCAAAAAGTCCCTTTTTCATCAAAAGTCATGCTGAAAAAAATGGTGGGAACCGGTTTTAAAGTATGGTGACGTACTATCCAATGGTGCGCATCCAATAAACCAAGTATTAACCAAATCCAAGCGGGGTAAAGGGTTTCAACAGCTTTTATCTATGCCCAACTGATCCATAACATGAAAAAGCAAAAAGTCCGTTTTTCATCAAAAAATCAAGCTGAAAAAAAATGGTGGGAACCGGTTTTAAAGTATGGTGACGTACTATCCAATGGTGCGCATCCAATAAACCAAGTATTAACCAAATCCAAGCGGGGTAAAGGGTTTCAACAGCTTGTATCTAAGCCCAACTGATCCATAACATGAAAAAGCAAAAAGTCCCTTTTTCATCAAAAGTCATGCTGAAAAAAATGGTGGGAACCGGTTTTAAAGTATGGTGACGTACTATCCAATGGTGCGCATCCAATAAACCAAGTATTAACCAAATCCAAGCGGGGTAAAGGGTTTCAACAGCTTTTATCTATGCCCAACTGATCCATAACATGAAAAAGCAAAAAGTCCGTTTTTCATCAAAAAATCAAGCTGAAAAAAAATGGTGGGAACCGGTTTTAAAGTATGGTGACGTACTATCCAATGGTGCGCATCCAATAAACCAAGTATTAACCAAATCCAAGCGGGGTAAAGGGTTTCAACAGCTTGTATCTAAGCCCAACTGATCCATAACATGAAAAAGCAAAAAGTCCCTTTTTCATCAAAAGTCATGCTGAAAAAAATGGTGGGAACCGGTTTTAAAGTATGGTGACGTACTATCCAATGGTGCGCATCCAATAAACCAAGTATTAACCAAATCCAAGCGGGGTAAAGGGTTTCAACAGCTTTTATCTATGCCCAACTGATCCATAACATGAAAAAGCAAAAAGTCCGTTTTTCATCAAAAAATCAAGCTGAAAAAAAATGGTGGGAACCGGTTTTAAAGTATGGTGACGTACTATCCAATGGTGCGCATCCAATAAACCAAGTATTAACCAAATCCAAGCGGGGTAAAGGGTTTCAACAGCTTGTATCTAAGCCCAACTGATCCATAACATGAAAAAGCAAAAAGTCCCTTTTTCATCAAAAGTCATGCTGAAAAAAATGGTGGGAACCGGTTTTAAAGTATGGTGACGTACTATCCAATGGTGCGCATCCAATAAACCAAGTATTAACCAAATCCAAGCGGGGTAAAGGGTTTCAACAGCTTTTATCTATGCCCAACTGATCCATAACATGAAAAAGCAAAAAGTCCGTTTTTCATCAAAAAATCAAGCTGAAAAAAAATGGTGGGAACCGGTTTTAAAGTATGGTGACGTACTATCCAATGGTGCGCATCCAATAAACCAAGTATTAACCAAATCCAAGCGGGGTAAAGGGTTTCAACAGCTTGTATCTAAGCCCAACTGATCCATAACATGAAAAAGCAAAAAGTCCCTTTTTCATCAAAAGTCATGCTGAAAAAAATGGTGGGAACCGGTTTTAAAGTATGGTGACGTACTATCCAATGGTGCGCATCCAATAAACCAAGTATTAACCAAATCCAAGCGGGGTAAAGGGTTTCAACAGCTTTTATCTATGCCCAACTGATCCATAACATGAAAAAGCAAAAAGTCCGTTTTTCATCAAAAAATCAAGCTGAAAAAAAATGGTGGGAACCGGTTTTAAAGTATGGTGACGTACTATCCAATGGTGCGCATCCAATAAACCAAGTATTAACCAAATCCAAGCGGGGTAAAGGGTTTCAACAGCTTGTATCTAAGCCCAACTGATCCATAACATGAAAAAGCAAAAAGTCCCTTTTTCATCAAAAGTCATGCTGAATAAAAATGGTGGGAACCGGTTTTAAAGTATGGTGACGTACTATCCAATGGTGCGCATCCAATAAACCAAGTATTAACCAAATCCAAGCGGGGTAAAGGGTTTCAACAGCTTTTATCTATGCCCAACTGATCCATAACATGAAAAAGCAAAAAGTCCGTTTTTCATCAAAAAATCAAGCTGAAAAAAAATGGTGGGAACCGGTTTTAAAGTATGGTGACGTACTATCCAATGGTGCGCATCCAATAAACCAAGTATTAACCAAATCCAAGCGGGGTAAAGGGTTTCAACAGCTTGTATCTAAGCCCAACTGATCCATAACATGAAAAAGCAAAAAGTCCCTTTTTCATCAAAAGTCATGCTGAAAAAAATGGTGGGAACCGGTTTTAAAGTATGGTGACGTACTATCCAATGGTGCGCATCCAATAAACCAAGTATTAACCAAATCCAAGCGGGGTAAAGGGTTTCAACAGCTTTTATCTATGCCCAACTGATCCATAACATGAAAAAGCAAAAAGTCCGTTTTTCATCAAAAAATCAAGCTGAAAAAAAATGGTGGGAACCGGTTTTAAAGTATGGTGACGTACTATCCAATGGTGCGCATCCAATAAACCAAGTATTAACCAAATCCAAGCGGGGTAAAGGGTTTCAACAGCTTGTATCTAAGCCCAACTGATCCATAACATGAAAAAGCAAAAAGTCCCTTTTTCATCAAAAGTCATGCTGAAAAAAATGGTGGGAACCGGTTTTAAAGTATGGTGACGTACTATCCAATGGTGCGCATCCAATAAACCAAGTATTAACCAAATCCAAGCGGGGTAAAGGGTTTCAACAGCTTTTATCTATGCCCAACTGATCCATAACATGAAAAAGCAAAAAGTCCGTTTTTCATCAAAAAATCAAGCTGAAAAAAAATGGTGGGAACCGGTTTTAAAGTATGGTGACGTACTATCCAATGGTGCGCATCCAATAAACCAAGTATTAACCAAATCCAAGCGGGGTAAAGGGTTTCAACAGCTTGTATCTAAGCCCAACTGATCCATAACATGAAAAAGCAAAAAGTCCCTTTTTCATCAAAAGTCATGCTGAAAAAAATGGTGGGAACCGGTTTTAAAGTATGGTGACGTACTATCCAATGGTGCGCATCCAATAAACCAAGTATTAACCAAATCCAAGCGGGGTAAAGGGTTTCAACAGCTTTTATCTATGCCCAACTGATCCATAACATGAAAAAGCAAAAAGTCCGTTTTTCATCAAAAAATCAAGCTGAAAAAAAATGGTGGGAACCGGTTTTAAAGTATGGTGACGTACTATCCAATGGTGCGCATCCAATAAACCAAGTATTAACCAAATCCAAGCGGGGTAAAGGGTTTCAACAGCTTGTATCTAAGCCCAACTGATCCATAACATGAAAAAGCAAAAAGTCCCTTTTTCATCAAAAGTCATGCTGAAAAAAATGGTGGGAACCGGTTTTAAAGTATGGTGACGTACTATCCAATGGTGCGCATCCAATAAACCAAGTATTAACCAAATCCAAGCGGGGTAAAGGGTTTCAACAGCTTTTATCTATGCCCAACTGATCCATAACATGAAAAAGCAAAAAGTCCGTTTTTCATCAAAAAATCAAGCTGAAAAAAAATGGTGGGAACCGGTTTTAAAGTATGGTGACGTACTATCCAATGGTGCGCATCCAATAAACCAAGTATTAACCAAATCCAAGCGGGGTAAAGGGTTTCAACAGCTTGTATCTAAGCCCAACTGATCCATAACATGAAAAAGCAAAAAGTCCCTTTTTCATCAAAAGTCATGCTGAAAAAAATGGTGGGAACCGGTTTTAAAGTATGGTGACGTACTATCCAATGGTGCGCATCCAATAAACCAAGTATTAACCAAATCCAAGCGGGGTAAAGGGTTTCAACAGCTTTTATCTATGCCCAACTGATCCATAACATGAAAAAGCAAAAAGTCCGTTTTTCATCAAAAAATCAAGCTGAAAAAAAATGGTGGGAACCGGTTTTAAAGTATGGTGACGTACTATCCAATGGTGCGCATCCAATAAACCAAGTATTAACCAAATCCAAGCGGGGTAAAGGGTTTCAACAGCTTGTATCTAAGCCCAACTGATCCATAACATGAAAAAGCAAAAAGTCCCTTTTTCATCAAAAGTCATGCTGAAAAAAATGGTGGGAACCGGTTTTAAAGTATGGTGACGTACTATCCAATGGTGCGCATCCAATAAACCAAGTATTAACCAAATCCAAGCGGGGTAAAGGGTTTCAACAGCTTTTATCTATGCCCAACTGATCCATAACATGAAAAAGCAAAAAGTCCGTTTTTCATCAAAAAATCAAGCTGAAAAAAAATGGTGGGAACCGGTTTTAAAGTATGGTGACGTACTATCCAATGGTGCGCATCCAATAAACCAAGTATTAACCAAATCCAAGCGGGGTAAAGGGTTTCAACAGCTTGTATCTAAGCCCAACTGATCCATAACATGAAAAAGCAAAAAGTCCCTTTTTCATCAAAAGTCATGCTGAAAAAAATGGTGGGAACCGGTTTTAAAGTATGGTGACGTACTATCCAATGGTGCGCATCCAATAAACCAAGTATTAACCAAATCCAAGCGGGGTAAAGGGTTTCAACAGCTTTTATCTATGCCCAACTGATCCATAACATGAAAAAGCAAAAAGTCCGTTTTTCATCAAAAAATCAAGCTGAAAAAAAATGGTGGGAACCGGTTTTAAAGTATGGTGACGTACTATCCAATGGTGCGCATCCAATAAACCAAGTATTAACCAAATCCAAGCGGGGTAAAGGGTTTCAACAGCTTGTATCTAAGCCCAACTGATCCATAACATGAAAAAGCAAAAAGTCCCTTTTTCATCAAAAGTCATGCTGAAAAAAATGGTGGGAACCGGTTTTAAAGTATGGTGACGTACTATCCAATGGTGCGCATCCAATAAACCAAGTATTAACCAAATCCAAGCGGGGTAAAGGGTTTCAACAGCTTTTATCTATGCCCAACTGATCCATAACATGAAAAAGCAAAAAGTCCGTTTTTCATCAAAAAATCAAGCTGAAAAAAAATGGTGGGAACCGGTTTTAAAGTATGGTGACGTACTATCCAATGGTGCGCATCCAATAAACCAAGTATTAACCAAATCCAAGCGGGGTAAAGGGTTTCAACAGCTTGTATCTAAGCCCAACTGATCCATAACATGAAAAAGCAAAAAGTCCCTTTTTCATCAAAAGTCATGCTGAAAAAAATGGTGGGAACCGGTTTTAAAGTATGGTGACGTACTATCCAATGGTGCGCATCCAATAAACCAAGTATTAACCAAATCCAAGCGGGGTAAAGGGTTTCAACAGCTTTTATCTATGCCCAACTGATCCATAACATGAAAAAGCAAAAAGTCCGTTTTTCATCAAAAAATCAAGCTGAAAAAAAATGGTGGGAACCGGTTTTAAAGTATGGTGACGTACTATCCAATGGTGCGCATCCAATAAACCAAGTATTAACCAAATCCAAGCGGGGTAAAGGGTTTCAACAGCTTGTATCTAAGCCCAACTGATCCATAACATGAAAAAGCAAAAAGTCCCTTTTTCATCAAAAGTCATGCTGAAAAAAATGGTGGGAACCGGTTTTAAAGTATGGTGACGTACTATCCAATGGTGCGCATCCAATAAACCAAGTATTAACCAAATCCAAGCGGGGTAAAGGGTTTCAACAGCTTTTATCTATGCCCAACTGATCCATAACATGAAAAAGCAAAAAGTCCGTTTTTCATCAAAAAATCAAGCTGAAAAAAAATGGTGGGAACCGGTTTTAAAGTATGGTGACGTACTATCCAATGGTGCGCATCCAATAAACCAAGTATTAACCAAATCCAAGCGGGGTAAAGGGTTTCAACAGCTTGTATCTAAGCCCAACTGATCCATAACATGAAAAAGCAAAAAGTCCCTTTTTCATCAAAAGTCATGCTGAAAAAAATGGTGGGAACCGGTTTTAAAGTATGGTGACGTACTATCCAATGGTGCGCATCCAATAAACCAAGTATTAACCAAATCCAAGCGGGGTAAAGGGTTTCAACAGCTTTTATCTATGCCCAACTGATCCATAACATGAAAAAGCAAAAAGTCCGTTTTTCATCAAAAAATCAAGCTGAAAAAAAATGGTGGGAACCGGTTTTAAAGTATGGTGACGTACTATCCAATGGTGCGCATCCAATAAACCAAGTATTAACCAAATCCAAGCGGGGTAAAGGGTTTCAACAGCTTGTATCTAAGCCCAACTGATCCATAACATGAAAAAGCAAAAAGTCCCTTTTTCATCAAAAGTCATGCTGAAAAAAATGGTGGGAACCGGTTTTAAAGTATGGTGACGTACTATCCAATGGTGCGCATCCAATAAACCAAGTATTAACCAAATCCAAGCGGGGTAAAGGGTTTCAACAGCTTTTATCTATGCCCAACTGATCCATAACATGAAAAAGCAAAAAGTCCGTTTTTCATCAAAAAATCAAGCTGAAAAAAAATGGTGGGAACCGGTTTTAAAGTATGGTGACGTACTATCCAATGGTGCGCATCCAATAAACCAAGTATTAACCAAATCCAAGCGGGGTAAAGGGTTTCAACAGCTTGTATCTAAGCCCAACTGATCCATAACATGAAAAAGCAAAAAGTCCCTTTTTCATCAAAAGTCATGCTGAAAAAAATGGTGGGAACCGGTTTTAAAGTATGGTGACGTACTATCCAATGGTGCGCATCCAATAAACCAAGTATTAACCAAATCCAAGCGGGGTAAAGGGTTTCAACAGCTTTTATCTATGCCCAACTGATCCATAACATGAAAAAGCAAAAAGTCCGTTTTTCATCAAAAAATCAAGCTGAAAAAAAATGGTGGGAACCGGTTTTAAAGTATGGTGACGTACTATCCAATGGTGCGCATCCAATAAACCAAGTATTAACCAAATCCAAGCGGGGTAAAGGGTTTCAACAGCTTGTATCTAAGCCCAACTGATCCATAACATGAAAAAGCAAAAAGTCCCTTTTTCATCAAAAGTCATGCTGAAAAAAATGGTGGGAACCGGTTTTAAAGTATGGTGACGTACTATCCAATGGTGCGCATCCAATAAACCAAGTATTAACCAAATCCAAGCGGGGTAAAGGGTTTCAACAGCTTTTATCTATGCCCAACTGATCCATAACATGAAAAAGCAAAAAGTCCGTTTTTCATCAAAAAATCAAGCTGAAAAAAAATGGTGGGAACCGGTTTTAAAGTATGGTGACGTACTATCCAATGGTGCGCATCCAATAAACCAAGTATTAACCAAATCCAAGCGGGGTAAAGGGTTTCAACAGCTTGTATCTAAGCCCAACTGATCCATAACATGAAAAAGCAAAAAGTCCCTTTTTCATCAAAAGTCATGCTGAAAAAAATGGTGGGAACCGGTTTTAAAGTATGGTGACGTACTATCCAATGGTGCGCATCCAATAAACCAAGTATTAACCAAATCCAAGCGGGGTAAAGGGTTTCAACAGCTTTTATCTATGCCCAACTGATCCATAACATGAAAAAGCAAAAAGTCCGTTTTTCATCAAAAAATCAAGCTGAAAAAAAATGGTGGGAACCGGTTTTAAAGTATGGTGACGTACTATCCAATGGTGCGCATCCAATAAACCAAGTATTAACCAAATCCAAGCGGGGTAAAGGGTTTCAACAGCTTGTATCTAAGCCCAACTGATCCATAACATGAAAAAGCAAAAAGTCCCTTTTTCATCAAAAGTCATGCTGAAAAAAATGGTGGGAACCGGTTTTAAAGTATGGTGACGTACTATCCAATGGTGCGCATCCAATAAACCAAGTATTAACCAAATCCAAGCGGGGTAAAGGGTTTCAACAGCTTTTATCTATGCCCAACTGATCCATAACATGAAAAAGCAAAAAGTCCGTTTTTCATCAAAAAATCAAGCTGAAAAAAAATGGTGGGAACCGGTTTTAAAGTATGGTGACGTACTATCCAATGGTGCGCATCCAATAAACCAAGTATTAACCAAATCCAAGCGGGGTAAAGGGTTTCAACAGCTTGTATCTAAGCCCAACTGATCCATAACATGAAAAAGCAAAAAGTCCCTTTTTCATCAAAAGTCATGCTGAAAAAAATGGTGGGAACCGGTTTTAAAGTATGGTGACGTACTATCCAATGGTGCGCATCCAATAAACCAAGTATTAACCAAATCCAAGCGGGGTAAAGGGTTTCAACAGCTTTTATCTATGCCCAACTGATCCATAACATGAAAAAGCAAAAAGTCCGTTTTTCATCAAAAAATCAAGCTGAAAAAAAATGGTGGGAACCGGTTTTAAAGTATGGTGACGTACTATCCAATGGTGCGCATCCAATAAACCAAGTATTAACCAAATCCAAGCGGGGTAAAGGGTTTCAACAGCTTGTATCTAAGCCCAACTGATCCATAACATGAAAAAGCAAAAAGTCCCTTTTTCATCAAAAGTCATGCTGAAAAAAATGGTGGGAACCGGTTTTAAAGTATGGTGACGTACTATCCAATGGTGCGCATCCAATAAACCAAGTATTAACCAAATCCAAGCGGGGTAAAGGGTTTCAACAGCTTTTATCTATGCCCAACTGATCCATAACATGAAAAAGCAAAAAGTCCGTTTTTCATCAAAAAATCAAGCTGAAAAAAAATGGTGGGAACCGGTTTTAAAGTATGGTGACGTACTATCCAATGGTGCGCATCCAATAAACCAAGTATTAACCAAATCCAAGCGGGGTAAAGGGTTTCAACAGCTTGTATCTAAGCCCAACTGATCCATAACATGAAAAAGCAAAAAGTCCCTTTTTCATCAAAAGTCATGCTGAAAAAAATGGTGGGAACCGGTTTTAAAGTATGGTGACGTACTATCCAATGGTGCGCATCCAATAAACCAAGTATTAACCAAATCCAAGCGGGGTAAAGGGTTTCAACAGCTTTTATCTATGCCCAACTGATCCATAACATGAAAAAGCAAAAAGTCCGTTTTTCATCAAAAAATCAAGCTGAAAAAAAATGGTGGGAACCGGTTTTAAAGTATGGTGACGTACTATCCAATGGTGCGCATCCAATAAACCAAGTATTAACCAAATCCAAGCGGGGTAAAGGGTTTCAACAGCTTGTATCTAAGCCCAACTGATCCATAACATGAAAAAGCAAAAAGTCCCTTTTTCATCAAAAGTCATGCTGAAAAAAATGGTGGGAACCGGTTTTAAAGTATGGTGACGTACTATCCAATGGTGCGCATCCAATAAACCAAGTATTAACCAAATCCAAGCGGGGTAAAGGGTTTCAACAGCTTTTATCTATGCCCAACTGATCCATAACATGAAAAAGCAAAAAGTCCGTTTTTCATCAAAAAATCAAGCTGAAAAAAAATGGTGGGAACCGGTTTTAAAGTATGGTGACGTACTATCCAATGGTGCGCATCCAATAAACCAAGTATTAACCAAAT
Source organism: Unio pictorum (assembly GCA_030141615.1). Lineage (NCBI taxonomy): Eukaryota > Metazoa > Mollusca > Bivalvia > Unionida > Unionidae > Unio > Unio pictorum. The sequence goes on from JARLTB010000612.1 coordinate 26,391, forward strand.
CCAAGCGGGGTAAAGGGTTTCAACAGCTTGTATCTAAGCCCAACTGATCCATAACATGAAAAAGCAAAAAGTCCCTTTTTCATCAAAAGTCATGCTGAAAAAAATGGTGGGAACCGGTTTTAAAGTATGGTGACGTACTATCCAATGGTGCGCATCCAATAAACCAAGTATTAACCAAATCCAAGCGGGGTAAAGGGTTTCAACAGCTTTTATCTATGCCCAACTGATCCATAACATGAAAAAGCAAAAAGTCCGTTTTTCATCAAAAAATCAAGCTGAAAAAAAATGGTGGGAACCGGTTTTAAAGTATGGTGACGTACTATCCAATGGTGCGCATCCAATAAACCAAGTATTAACCAAATCCAAGCGGGGTAAAGGGTTTCAACAGCTTGTATCTAAGCCCAACTGATCCATAACATGAAAAAGCAAAAAGTCCCTTTTTCATCAAAAGTCATGCTGAAAAAAATGGTGGGAACCGGTTTTAAAGTATGGTGACGTACTATCCAATGGTGCGCATCCAATAAACCAAGTATTAACCAAATCCAAGCGGGGTAAAGGGTTTCAACAGCTTTTATCTATGCCCAACTGATCCATAACATGAAAAAGCAAAAAGTCCGTTTTTCATCAAAAAATCAAGCTGAAAAAAAATGGTGGGAACCGGTTTTAAAGTATGGTGACGTACTATCCAATGGTGCGCATCCAATAAACCAAGTATTAACCAAATCCAAGCGGGGTAAAGGGTTTCAACAGCTTGTATCTAAGCCCAACTGATCCATAACATGAAAAAGCAAAAAGTCCCTTTTTCATCAAAAGTCATGCTGAAAAAAATGGTGGGAACCGGTTTTAAAGTATGGTGACGTACTATCCAATGGTGCGCATCCAATAAACCAAGTATTAACCAAATCCAAGCGGGGTAAAGGGTTTCAACAGCTTTTATCTATGCCCAACTGATCCATAACATGAAAAAGCAAAAAGTCCGTTTTTCATCAAAAAATCAAGCTGAAAAAAAATGGTGGGAACCGGTTTTAAAGTATGGTGACGTACTATCCAATGGTGCGCATCCAATAAACCAAGTATTAACCAAATCCAAGCGGGGTAAAGGGTTTCAACAGCTTGTATCTAAGCCCAACTGATCCATAACATGAAAAAGCAAAAAGTCCCTTTTTCATCAAAAGTCATGCTGAAAAAAATGGTGGGAACCGGTTTTAAAGTATGGTGACGTACTATCCAATGGTGCGCATCCAATAAACCAAGTATTAACCAAATCCAAGCGGGGTAAAGGGTTTCAACAGCTTTTATCTATGCCCAACTGATCCATAACATGAAAAAGCAAAAAGTCCGTTTTTCATCAAAAAATCAAGCTGAAAAAAAATGGTGGGAACCGGTTTTAAAGTATGGTGACGTACTATCCAATGGTGCGCATCCAATAAACCAAGTATTAACCAAATCCAAGCGGGGTAAAGGGTTTCAACAGCTTGTATCTAAGCCCAACTGATCCATAACATGAAAAAGCAAAAAGTCCCTTTTTCATCAAAAGTCATGCTGAAAAAAATGGTGGGAACCGGTTTTAAAGTATGGTGACGTACTATCCAATGGTGCGCATCCAATAAACCAAGTATTAACCAAATCCAAGCGGGGTAAAGGGTTTCAACAGCTTTTATCTATGCCCAACTGATCCATAACATGAAAAAGCAAAAAGTCCGTTTTTCATCAAAAAATCAAGCTGAAAAAAAATGGTGGGAACCGGTTTTAAAGTATGGTGACGTACTATCCAATGGTGCGCATCCAATAAACCAAGTATTAACCAAATCCAAGCGGGGTAAAGGGTTTCAACAGCTTGTATCTAAGCCCAACTGATCCATAACATGAAAAAGCAAAAAGTCCCTTTTTCATCAAAAGTCATGCTGAAAAAAATGGTGGGAACCGGTTTTAAAGTATGGTGACGTACTATCCAATGGTGCGCATCCAATAAACCAAGTATTAACCAAATCCAAGCGGGGTAAAGGGTTTCAACAGCTTTTATCTATGCCCAACTGATCCATAACATGAAAAAGCAAAAAGTCCGTTTTTCATCAAAAAATCAAGCTGAAAAAAAATGGTGGGAACCGGTTTTAAAGTATGGTGACGTACTATCCAATGGTGCGCATCCAATAAACCAAGTATTAACCAAATCCAAGCGGGGTAAAGGGTTTCAACAGCTTGTATCTAAGCCCAACTGATCCATAACATGAAAAAGCAAAAAGTCCCTTTTTCATCAAAAGTCATGCTGAAAAAAATGGTGGGAACCGGTTTTAAAGTATGGTGACGTACTATCCAATGGTGCGCATCCAATAAACCAAGTATTAACCAAATCCAAGCGGGGTAAAGGGTTTCAACAGCTTTTATCTATGCCCAACTGATCCATAACATGAAAAAGCAAAAAGTCCGTTTTTCATCAAAAAATCAAGCTGAAAAAAAATGGTGGGAACCGGTTTTAAAGTATGGTGACGTACTATCCAATGGTGCGCATCCAATAAACCAAGTATTAACCAAATCCAAGCGGGGTAAAGGGTTTCAACAGCTTGTATCTAAGCCCAACTGATCCATAACATGAAAAAGCAAAAAGTCCCTTTTTCATCAAAAGTCATGCTGAAAAAAATGGTGGGAACCGGTTTTAAAGTATGGTGACGTACTATCCAATGGTGCGCATCCAATAAACCAAGTATTAACCAAATCCAAGCGGGGTAAAGGGTTTCAACAGCTTTTATCTATGCCCAACTGATCCATAACATGAAAAAGCAAAAAGTCCGTTTTTCATCAAAAAATCAAGCTGAAAAAAAATGGTGGGAACCGGTTTTAAAGTATGGTGACGTACTATCCAATGGTGCGCATCCAATAAACCAAGTATTAACCAAATCCAAGCGGGGTAAAGGGTTTCAACAGCTTGTATCTAAGCCCAACTGATCCATAACATGAAAAAGCAAAAAGTCCCTTTTTCATCAAAAGTCATGCTGAAAAAAATGGTGGGAACCGGTTTTAAAGTATGGTGACGTACTATCCAATGGTGCGCATCCAATAAACCAAGTATTAACCAAATCCAAGCGGGGTAAAGGGTTTCAACAGCTTTTATCTATGCCCAACTGATCCATAACATGAAAAAGCAAAAAGTCCGTTTTTCATCAAAAAATCAAGCTGAAAAAAAATGGTGGGAACCGGTTTTAAAGTATGGTGACGTACTATCCAATGGTGCGCATCCAATAAACCAAGTATTAACCAAATCCAAGCGGGGTAAAGGGTTTCAACAGCTTGTATCTAAGCCCAACTGATCCATAACATGAAAAAGCAAAAAGTCCCTTTTTCATCAAAAGTCATGCTGAAAAAAATGGTGGGAACCGGTTTTAAAGTATGGTGACGTACTATCCAATGGTGCGCATCCAATAAACCAAGTATTAACCAAATCCAAGCGGGGTAAAGGGTTTCAACAGCTTTTATCTATGCCCAACTGATCCATAACATGAAAAAGCAAAAAGTCCGTTTTTCATCAAAAAATCAAGCTGAAAAAAAATGGTGGGAACCGGTTTTAAAGTATGGTGACGTACTATCCAATGGTGCGCATCCAATAAACCAAGTATTAACCAAATCCAAGCGGGGTAAAGGGTTTCAACAGCTTGTATCTAAGCCCAACTGATCCATAACATGAAAAAGCAAAAAGTCCCTTTTTCATCAAAAGTCATGCTGAAAAAAATGGTGGGAACCGGTTTTAAAGTATGGTGACGTACTATCCAATGGTGCGCATCCAATAAACCAAGTATTAACCAAATCCAAGCGGGGTAAAGGGTTTCAACAGCTTTTATCTATGCCCAACTGATCCATAACATGAAAAAGCAAAAAGTCCGTTTTTCATCAAAAAATCAAGCTGAAAAAAAATGGTGGGAACCGGTTTTAAAGTATGGTGACGTACTATCCAATGGTGCGCATCCAATAAACCAAGTATTAACCAAATCCAAGCGGGGTAAAGGGTTTCAACAGCTTGTATCTAAGCCCAACTGATCCATAACATGAAAAAGCAAAAAGTCCCTTTTTCATCAAAAGTCATGCTGAAAAAAATGGTGGGAACCGGTTTTAAAGTATGGTGACGTACTATCCAATGGTGCGCATCCAATAAACCAAGTATTAACCAAATCCAAGCGGGGTAAAGGGTTTCAACAGCTTTTATCTATGCCCAACTGATCCATAACATGAAAAAGCAAAAAGTCCGTTTTTCATCAAAAAATCAAGCTGAAAAAAAATGGTGGGAACCGGTTTTAAAGTATGGTGACGTACTATCCAATGGTGCGCATCCAATAAACCAAGTATTAACCAAATCCAAGCGGGGTAAAGGGTTTCAACAGCTTGTATCTAAGCCCAACTGATCCATAACATGAAAAAGCAAAAAGTCCCTTTTTCATCAAAAGTCATGCTGAAAAAAATGGTGGGAACCGGTTTTAAAGTATGGTGACGTACTATCCAATGGTGCGCATCCAATAAACCAAGTATTAACCAAATCCAAGCGGGGTAAAGGGTTTCAACAGCTTTTATCTATGCCCAACTGATCCATAACATGAAAAAGCAAAAAGTCCGTTTTTCATCAAAAAATCAAGCTGAAAAAAAATGGTGGGAACCGGTTTTAAAGTATGGTGACGTACTATCCAATGGTGCGCATCCAATAAACCAAGTATTAACCAAATCCAAGCGGGGTAAAGGGTTTCAACAGCTTGTATCTAAGCCCAACTGATCCATAACATGAAAAAGCAAAAAGTCCCTTTTTCATCAAAAGTCATGCTGAAAAAAATGGTGGGAACCGGTTTTAAAGTATGGTGACGTACTATCCAATGGTGCGCATCCAATAAACCAAGTATTAACCAAATCCAAGCGGGGTAAAGGGTTTCAACAGCTTTTATCTATGCCCAACTGATCCATAACATGAAAAAGCAAAAAGTCCGTTTTTCATCAAAAAATCAAGCTGAAAAAAAATGGTGGGAACCGGTTTTAAAGTATGGTGACGTACTATCCAATGGTGCGCATCCAATAAACCAAGTATTAACCAAATCCAAGCGGGGTAAAGGGTTTCAACAGCTTGTATCTAAGCCCAACTGATCCATAACATGAAAAAGCAAAAAGTCCCTTTTTCATCAAAAGTCATGCTGAAAAAAATGGTGGGAACCGGTTTTAAAGTATGGTGACGTACTATCCAATGGTGCGCATCCAATAAACCAAGTATTAACCAAATCCAAGCGGGGTAAAGGGTTTCAACAGCTTTTATCTATGCCCAACTGATCCATAACATGAAAAAGCAAAAAGTCCGTTTTTCATCAAAAAATCAAGCTGAAAAAAAATGGTGGGAACCGGTTTTAAAGTATGGTGACGTACTATCCAATGGTGCGCATCCAATAAACCAAGTATTAACCAAATCCAAGCGGGGTAAAGGGTTTCAACAGCTTGTATCTAAGCCCAACTGATCCATAACATGAAAAAGCAAAAAGTCCCTTTTTCATCAAAAGTCATGCTGAAAAAAATGGTGGGAACCGGTTTTAAAGTATGGTGACGTACTATCCAATGGTGCGCATCCAATAAACCAAGTATTAACCAAATCCAAGCGGGGTAAAGGGTTTCAACAGCTTTTATCTATGCCCAACTGATCCATAACATGAAAAAGCAAAAAGTCCGTTTTTCATCAAAAAATCAAGCTGAAAAAAAATGGTGGGAACCGGTTTTAAAGTATGGTGACGTACTATCCAATGGTGCGCATCCAATAAACCAAGTATTAACCAAATCCAAGCGGGGTAAAGGGTTTCAACAGCTTGTATCTAAGCCCAACTGATCCATAACATGAAAAAGCAAAAAGTCCCTTTTTCATCAAAAGTCATGCTGAAAAAAATGGTGGGAACCGGTTTTAAAGTATGGTGACGTACTATCCAATGGTGCGCATCCAATAAACCAAGTATTAACCAAATCCAAGCGGGGTAAAGGGTTTCAACAGCTTTTATCTATGCCCAACTGATCCATAACATGAAAAAGCAAAAAGTCCGTTTTTCATCAAAAAATCAAGCTGAAAAAAAATGGTGGGAACCGGTTTTAAAGTATGGTGACGTACTATCCAATGGTGCGCATCCAATAAACCAAGTATTAACCAAATCCAAGCGGGGTAAAGGGTTTCAACAGCTTGTATCTAAGCCCAACTGATCCATAACATGAAAAAGCAAAAAGTCCCTTTTTCATCAAAAGTCATGCTGAAAAAAATGGTGGGAACCGGTTTTAAAGTATGGTGACGTACTATCCAATGGTGCGCATCCAATAAACCAAGTATTAACCAAATCCAAGCGGGGTAAAGGGTTTCAACAGCTTTTATCTATGCCCAACTGATCCATAACATGAAAAAGCAAAAAGTCCGTTTTTCATCAAAAAATCAAGCTGAAAAAAAATGGTGGGAACCGGTTTTAAAGTATGGTGACGTACTATCCAATGGTGCGCATCCAATAAACCAAGTATTAACCAAATCCAAGCGGGGTAAAGGGTTTCAACAGCTTGTATCTAAGCCCAACTGATCCATAACATGAAAAAGCAAAAAGTCCCTTTTTCATCAAAAGTCATGCTGAAAAAAATGGTGGGAACCGGTTTTAAAGTATGGTGACGTACTATCCAATGGTGCGCATCCAATAAACCAAGTATTAACCAAATCCAAGCGGGGTAAAGGGTTTCAACAGCTTTTATCTATGCCCAACTGATCCATAACATGAAAAAGCAAAAAGTCCGTTTTTCATCAAAAAATCAAGCTGAAAAAAAATGGTGGGAACCGGTTTTAAAGTATGGTGACGTACTATCCAATGGTGCGCATCCAATAAACCAAGTATTAACCAAATCCAAGCGGGGTAAAGGGTTTCAACAGCTTGTATCTAAGCCCAACTGATCCATAACATGAAAAAGCAAAAAGTCCCTTTTTCATCAAAAGTCATGCTGAAAAAAATGGTGGGAACCGGTTTTAAAGTATGGTGACGTACTATCCAATGGTGCGCATCCAATAAACCAAGTATTAACCAAATCCAAGCGGGGTAAAGGGTTTCAACAGCTTTTATCTATGCCCAACTGATCCATAACATGAAAAAGCAAAAAGTCCGTTTTTCATCAAAAAATCAAGCTGAAAAAAAATGGTGGGAACCGGTTTTAAAGTATGGTGACGTACTATCCAATGGTGCGCATCCAATAAACCAAGTATTAACCAAATCCAAGCGGGGTAAAGGGTTTCAACAGCTTGTATCTAAGCCCAACTGATCCATAACATGAAAAAGCAAAAAGTCCCTTTTTCATCAAAAGTCATGCTGAAAAAAATGGTGGGAACCGGTTTTAAAGTATGGTGACGTACTATCCAATGGTGCGCATCCAATAAACCAAGTATTAACCAAATCCAAGCGGGGTAAAGGGTTTCAACAGCTTTTATCTATGCCCAACTGATCCATAACATGAAAAAGCAAAAAGTCCGTTTTTCATCAAAAAATCAAGCTGAAAAAAAATGGTGGGAACCGGTTTTAAAGTATGGTGACGTACTATCCAATGGTGCGCATCCAATAAACCAAGTATTAACCAAATCCAAGCGGGGTAAAGGGTTTCAACAGCTTGTATCTAAGCCCAACTGATCCATAACATGAAAAAGCAAAAAGTCCCTTTTTCATCAAAAGTCATGCTGAAAAAAATGGTGGGAACCGGTTTTAAAGTATGGTGACGTACTATCCAATGGTGCGCATCCAATAAACCAAGTATTAACCAAATCCAAGCGGGGTAAAGGGTTTCAACAGCTTTTATCTATGCCCAACTGATCCATAACATGAAAAAGCAAAAAGTCCGTTTTTCATCAAAAAATCAAGCTGAAAAAAAATGGTGGGAACCGGTTTTAAAGTATGGTGACGTACTATCCAATGGTGCGCATCCAATAAACCAAGTATTAACCAAATCCAAGCGGGGTAAAGGGTTTCAACAGCTTGTATCTAAGCCCAACTGATCCATAACATGAAAAAGCAAAAAGTCCCTTTTTCATCAAAAGTCATGCTGAAAAAAATGGTGGGAACCGGTTTTAAAGTATGGTGACGTACTATCCAATGGTGCGCATCCAATAAACCAAGTATTAACCAAATCCAAGCGGGGTAAAGGGTTTCAACAGCTTTTATCTATGCCCAACTGATCCATAACATGAAAAAGCAAAAAGTCCGTTTTTCATCAAAAAATCAAGCTGAAAAAAAATGGTGGGAACCGGTTTTAAAGTATGGTGACGTACTATCCAATGGTGCGCATCCAATAAACCAAGTATTAACCAAATCCAAGCGGGGTAAAGGGTTTCAACAGCTTGTATCTAAGCCCAACTGATCCATAACATGAAAAAGCAAAAAGTCCCTTTTTCATCAAAAGTCATGCTGAAAAAAATGGTGGGAACCGGTTTTAAAGTATGGTGACGTACTATCCAATGGTGCGCATCCAATAAACCAAGTATTAACCAAATCCAAGCGGGGTAAAGGGTTTCAACAGCTTTTATCTATGCCCAACTGATCCATAACATGAAAAAGCAAAAAGTCCGTTTTTCATCAAAAAATCAAGCTGAAAAAAAATGGTGGGAACCGGTTTTAAAGTATGGTGACGTACTATCCAATGGTGCGCATCCAATAAACCAAGTATTAACCAAATCCAAGCGGGGTAAAGGGTTTCAACAGCTTGTATCTAAGCCCAACTGATCCATAACATGAAAAAGCAAAAAGTCCCTTTTTCATCAAAAGTCATGCTGAAAAAAATGGTGGGAACCGGTTTTAAAGTATGGTGACGTACTATCCAATGGTGCGCATCCAATAAACCAAGTATTAACCAAATCCAAGCGGGGTAAAGGGTTTCAACAGCTTTTATCTATGCCCAACTGATCCATAACATGAAAAAGCAAAAAGTCCGTTTTTCATCAAAAAATCAAGCTGAAAAAAAATGGTGGGAACCGGTTTTAAAGTATGGTGACGTACTATCCAATGGTGCGCATCCAATAAACCAAGTATTAACCAAATCCAAGCGGGGTAAAGGGTTTCAACAGCTTGTATCTAAGCCCAACTGATCCATAACATGAAAAAGCAAAAAGTCCTCTTTTTCATCAAAAGTCATGCTGAAAAAAATGGTGGGAACCGGTTTTAAAGTATGGTGACGTACTATCCAATGGTGCGCATCCAATAAACCAAGTATTAACCAAATCCAAGCGGGGTAAAGGGTTTCAACAGCTTTTATCTATGCCCAACTGATCCATAACATGAAAAAGCAAAAAGTCCGTTTTTCATCAAAAAATCAAGCTGAAAAAAAATGGTGGGAACCGGTTTTAAAGTATGGTGACGTACTATCCAATGGTGCGCATCCAATAAACCAAGTATTAACCAAATCCAAGCGGGGTAAAGGGTTTCAACAGCTTGTATCTAAGCCCAACTGATCCATAACATGAAAAAGCAAAAAGTCCCTTTTTCATCAAAAGTCATGCTGAAAAAAATGGTGGGAACCGGTTTTAAAGTATGGTGACGTACTATCCAATGGTGCGCATCCAATAAACCAAGTATTAACCAAATCCAAGCGGGGTAAAGGGTTTCAACAGCTTTTATCTATGCCCAACTGATCCATAACATGAAAAAGCAAAAAGTCCGTTTTTCATCAAAAAATCAAGCTGAAAAAAAATGGTGGGAACCGGTTTTAAAGTATGGTGACGTACTATCCAATGGTGCGCATCCAATAAACCAAGTATTAACCAAATCCAAGCGGGGTAAAGGGTTTCAACAGCTTGTATCTAAGCCCAACTGATCCATAACATGAAAAAGCAAAAAGTCCCTTTTTCATCAAAAGTCATGCTGAAAAAAATGGTGGGAACCGGTTTTAAAGTATGGTGACGTACTATCCAATGGTGCGCATCCAATAAACCAAGTATTAACCAAATCCAAGCGGGGTAAAGGGTTTCAACAGCTTTTATCTATGCCCAACTGATCCATAACATGAAAAAGCAAAAAGTCCGTTTTTCATCAAAAAATCAAGCTGAAAAAAAATGGTGGGAACCGGTTTTAAAGTATGGTGACGTACTATCCAATGGTGCGCATCCAATAAACCAAGTATTAACCAAATCCAAGCGGGGTAAAGGGTTT
>JARLTB010000613.1:0-12500 GCA_030141615.1 Unio pictorum
GTAGAATGGCGAAAGTATCAGTATCATATAATATTATATACAATTTTGATAGTTTCGCCATCGATGAATGAAGGTGTCTCACGACAAAATAACGCTTCCACGATATTGTTAATGACCGTGTCAAAAATCATCCGACAAATTAGGCACTTTCCTCACGCGGTAGACTTCATCGATGTCTTATATTTCCTAGTATACAAATTAACCAATATGAATTTACCCCCGAAATCAAGAAACATTGATACATGATCATTTATTCTCTCGGGAGATTTTTTAACGATTTTTAATATCTCCTTATCAAACTGATTGACGGTTTTTGACGATTCTACTATATTGATCCGGCGGTTAAATTCTTTTTGGAATTCTTCAACTATCTTTAATAGTGAAAACGCTGTGAGATTGGATGATGTGTTGTCAATGATTGGGACTATTTCATCACCGTGAAGTTTAAAAGTCATCATTAAATCCAGTGGAAGCAGGAAGTATTCTTCACGTGACAAATCATCATGGATTAATTTATTTCGAAAGTAACCCGGGCGTATTAGTTTCAACGCGGACATATCATTGATGATACTCATTATTATGATATCATTTTAATCATTAATTAAATAACCGCTTTAATATATGTCTCAGTTCGAGGCTGCACTTAATGATTATCGCAATCGCTATCCACAATTAACGGTTTATGATAAAATCACAGGCACCGGTCGAAGAATTATAACCGAAAAAGGGCCTGATGGTGTCACTCATAAATGTGCGATCCATAAGAATAGAAACTCAGAAGCACGTTTTCGTCTCAGTGAAAAGTATCATCAGAGTCGGTTGCAGGACTATCAGTCACTCGTTGATATTCTAAAGAGTACCGGAAATAAATACAACGTTGAATTTATCGATGGTGGGATTTCATTTACGCGTATCAAATGAGATTAGTCATTGATGATTTTTATCATCGATTTCATCATCAAGCACTTCATCAATTTCTTTAATGAATTCACGATCTTCTTCGGGTATGAATAACTTCCATGTGTTATCCTCACGCTGTTTTTGTTTTCGTTGATGTTTTTTCCTTTTTCGTCGATGCTCTACTCTTTTTAGTTGTGATTGATTCAAAAGTTGTTTGTACTTACTATCGAGCTCTGCGTATTTAATGTGAATGGACTCTAATTCACATCGTGCATCATTGAGTTCAGTCATGAGTTTACTGCGATCTCGAACTACATCGTTACGACGCTGTTGTGTGATATCTAATTGATATTGTAGATCATTTAACGAATCATTGGTAGATTGCTGTTGTTGTTGTCGTTGCTGTCGTAACGCTGTTACTTTTCCTTGCAGCATTTTATTCTGATTGGTTAGGTTAGTCACTTGAGACTGCAATTGACATATCATTTCTTTATCAATGATTCTATCGGTGACTCTGTCAGTGACTCTGTCAGTGACTCTGTCACTAGTGACTCTGTCACTGGTAGAACCATTCAATAATTGATTTATTTCATTTTCAACTTCAGCATCAATAAGTCGCTCAACAGGCACATCATTGATGGCTCTGCCATTAGCATCATCAGCGCTAATATTTCCGATTCCAATTTCATCTGATTTCCAGATTTTATAAATCCGTTGATAACTGATTTTATACTTATCAGCAATTTCTGCTATTCCAACACGGTTTCGCATTTGTCTAATCACATTTATGTCATCACGGGTTAGTAATCTACGATAAGGCATTATACAATTAAAAGATATCTTTTTAGCAACAACAACAACAACAACAATGATGAAATCATTGATGATAAAATCATTGATGATAAAATCATTGATGATAAAATCATTGATGATAAAATCATTGACAAAGTCACCATGGAAGTGTTATTTCGTTGTTTTAACGGCTCTATTAATGATGAGGGAAGTGTCAAAATTGTATATAAAAATAATTAATACTGACACTTCCCTCATTCTATTTTTGATCAATCCGACATATCATATCGGGAAAACCATCCATTAATGATCCATACATGAAATCGTAACATCGTAGTGTGTGTATCCGTCGCAGTGATGTCTTTTCCAGCAAACCCTACATCATCAACGGTTTCATTAATCCATATCGAATCATCTATAAAATCAGATTTGGGCCATTCAGGATAAAACAGCGTGAGATTACATCTTCCGGCATTTTTAATATCATCTGATTGTAATCTTCCACCGAATCCCTTGTAAATCAATTTGATTTTCTCAATGATATTTTTAACTGATAAGGTGCCTTTTCTGAACCGCACATCCGGAAATATTTCATTGAAGTGTTTTAATAACGCTTGATACTTATCGAGTTGGTCCGGGTTTTTTAACATCTCATTGATATTCTTGATTAATTCAGCGCGGTTCACAGAAACATCTTTCATATCTAACTGATCCGGAACCACATCAGGGAGTTTTAATACGCCAAGGACACTTCTTATAATTTCAAGTTGTTGCCGTGGATTGATTTTATCAGATCGACATTGTGTAGTTGTAACAGCGCTTCCCTGATTGAATTTATCAACAAGGACTCGCTGGTATCGTTGTAATCGTGATACGTTTTTGTCGAGATATTCTATTTGATTTGTATCCAATTTTCCCACATCAGTTTGAAACACATGATTGAGATACATCAATTTCTTCGCGTAGGGTTCTAGTTGTTGTTGATTCTCAGGATCATATCGATGATATTTTTGTTGTTCACCGATGGCTTTTTCATCACTCGCCGAAGCAATTCTTTCTCCGATAGAAGATTTCAAAAAATCATCTACGACGGGATTATTATTAATTGCCGCGGTAGAAAATCGTTGATCCTTTTTTTTATTTTTTTCACACCACAAATCATATTCGTCGGGTAATTCCCACGTGACTTCATATCCCGTTCTTTTCATCATTTCAACGAGTCGTCCTGTGAAATAACACTTCGAATTATTCTCATCAATAATGGCACTGATAAATGCGTATCCGTAACTAGAATTCATATCACTGAGATTGGGAGTTCTGAACAACAATTCCGTAGAGGATAGATCTCGCTCATGTGATTCAATAGCAGAAATAATGTCATCACGTGTGAGTGGTAGTGTTGTGGAAGATCGTTTAGTAGACGAATAATGAATTTCAGTAATGTTTCTGAAACGATGAATTGCTTGTTTAGTGGCTTCTACAGATCCTAGTTGTTCAGAAAATACCGTCATGTATTTGAATCGTTCGTCTACGATTGAAATTCCTGCTTCTACGGTGCAATTATAAATCACTACATCGATGTTCTCAAACGCTTCAACGGGATCAGCAAAGTCTCTTTCTTTTTCTGAGGAATCTGTATCAGCGTGATAGTATTTCACTCGGTATCCTAAATGCTGTAACAATTTAGCAAGGGCTTCTACAGAATAATTCCCGTGTCGTTTGTTTTGTGTGAAAACCACTGCACGATTTCCTTGTTGCAGCGCGTTTAACAATTTGATGTAATTGTCATGATGAGACTGTTCCACAATAAACCTCTTACCATGATCGGGTTGATACTCGTTGATGATGAATTTCATGTCCGGACGATTTAAGTGTTTTCTAAATAATTCTAGATCATCATTGTTAGCATCTGCGTCTAACACAATAACCCGTTTTGCTGATGAAACTAACCATGTGAGTGTTTCCCAAATTTGTTTCCCACGGCACGATGAAACTATTTGACGAAGAATGCCATGCCATTCATCTAACAATATCACATCAGGAATTCCCCTGACTCGTACAATCGATTCAATCTGCGAAATAACCCTTCGATGAGTTCTTGTATCAAAAATAATTCCTCCATGAATTGTTTCATATGATTCTAGATTGTAGTCGATGGTGGTTTTTCTTGTAAAAGTTTTTCTGTAACTCAAATACAACACAGATTGATCATCTCGTATTGATTTCCATGCCGACGCTGACTTTCCCATCCCACAAGCAGAACCATCCATATAGTCATCGTTGAGGATGATTTTACATCCTTGGCCGTTTTCATGAATAGGTGGCTCACAGTAAGTGTAATCCGGAATTCTTTTTGGAAATTCACCACTATGATCTTTACGGTGATAATGATATGATTTTAAATACCTTTCGTAGCGGGTTTTATCATCGTCGATGATTTTATCATCGATGGCTCTGCCATTGTTGACACTATCAGAGTCTCTCAGTATCGTGATTTTATGTTTTGTGGTACGAAAACAACCAACCACAAATCTATCAGAATACACGCACACAAATGCATCGATGGCTTTTCCCTCAATGAATTCACCAATCTCATTGTATCCGTGTCGGCGCTGACAAATATTGCAATACGATCCAGCAACCCTTCCCAGTGAAATCATGTTGTTGGTTTGATTTGTTATTCCAGTGATTTGATCTGGTTGACCAGTTAACTCGATAGATATTTGATTGAAATCTTCGTTGGTCAAATCGTCAATGATGACAAAGTCATTAACGATGACAAAGTCACCGATAAAGTCATTGGTTTCAGTGCGTTTTTCATAACAAGTCTGTATAGCAACAGGACAGGATAATAACAAACTAGTAAATCTAAAATCCGATAGATTTCCAGGATAAATCAATCGTTTATCAATACTATTTGGTTTTGCTGATCTTGTTCCTGGTAGTTTGATGCTATGAAGTCCAGCCTGTGTATCAACATTCCATGATGGTCTGTCTGCGGCGATTTTCTTCAACAAATCTCGATGAGTATCAAAATCGATCGGAATCGTTTTCAATAAAATGTGATAACCGCCGCTGGTTTCAAAAACCAAAACATCATTGATAGAATCAATTAAGTCATTGAAATACAATAACAATTCCTTCAACGATGGATTTTTAGAATCAATATCAATTGTGGGATATCTCAATCGCTCCCGAGGGATAATTTCATTCACCGCAGAACACCCTTGAAATTCTGTTATGTCGGGATCATTTACAAAAACATAAAATCGTTCCCGTTGTTGAATTATTACACCACGGAGTAAATAATTATCTTCGGTGAGTAATTCCATCGCAGATTTTTTGCTAGAAACACTCCAAGCCGACGTTAAATGACTTTCGTAGTATTCTTGAAGATCGTGATAGGTTTGTGGAGACTGAAAAAACTCATCATCATCGTTATCGGAGTAATCACTAATCATTATACTGTATACTTTTTAATCTCTAATTGAATGTTGATTAACGATTAATAATAATGGTGAATTCGGCATTAGCGGTTAATAAATGTTCGTGGTTGTTTTTAGGGTCCACACGACGATGTGAAAAAAATAGCATCGGGAAGTTCTGCGGGGTACATACTTGTACTGCGAAACAAGGATGCCCCGAGGGACCGAAACCATGTCTCGGTTGTGGAAAAGGCGTCAGAGGGAAATATCAGCTTTGTATAACGTGTGGTTGTCCACAATATCGTTCCGCAATAGAATACCTCAAACGAAAGAATAAACCGATACCGACTCCAGAAGAGTTTTTAAAGGATTTACGTGAAAAACAGGCTAAATCGTCAAAATCACAATAAAACAATGAACCCAGCAGAGAGTTAAATTATCATCATTCGCCATCGATATTGACTATATATCATGAGTATAATAACAATGACGACACCGCAGGAATTACTTCAACGAATAGTGGAGAACACGAACCCAGTACAAACAAGCATGATATCAATAACATCAACGAATCCAGAATTCAGTGTGAATTTCCCCTCTCCGGTTCCGGTGAAGGAGATAGCGCTAGCAAAATTACGAGTGTATCACAGTTGGCCTAATATCAGATCAAAATCATTTGGTGGTCAACAACCCAATAATTCTTTAGTGTTTGCAAATAAGAATAAAGACGACGGAACCCCAGACTGGAACGTCGTTTCAATACCAACAGGGTCATACCAAATCGAGCAAATCAATAATGAATTCGCGCGTAGAATAAAATCGATTACTGGAGTAGAGTCAAAAATCGCTATAACAGTTCATGAACCGACGCTATCATCCGCAATTGAAATAAACGCAGAAGAATACGTCGTAGATATCTATCAAAGCTCAATAAGAACCGTACTAGGATGGCCTGAATTACCACCAGGGGGAAAAACCGTTGATTTACCAGAACCACAAAAAACTGATTATATCACCGACAGAATAAAACCTGATAATCCAATAAAGAGTTATAAAGAATACAGGATACCTACAGATTTTTTTTATTTCGGATACTACGCAATTAGAAAAGAAGAGGATGGATATCATTTTGTTAACGAACCTGAAATCATTAAAAATTTCACAGCAATGAATAATGATTTATCGCTGTTGTTAATATCTCTTAAATCCGGCTCTCTCACCCGAGATGAATTTATCAGCGTCGTAGAAACATGCAACAAAATTATCGACGATATGGAAGTATTTAACCTAAAAATCATTCAAGTGGTATTAGGTGACAGTAATCCCACATCGAGAACAACATTTGCATCAGAATATAAAATCCGCGTTGAAGATATCCCCACATTCAAACTACCGGGATATAACGTACCGGAACTAAAAAAACTTCTCAGTGACACCATCGATGTTGGTTTTAAAATAATTCATGATGCATGGAAAAAAACAGCATCAGGGGAAATAAAAATCCTCAAACATAATAATGACCCAGATGGTGGCGGCAGGCATATCGCTCCGTTCAACGTGAATATTTCATCGGTGATTGCGCTCAATTTAGTATGTGATGTTATCGAAGGAAGCTATCAAATTAATCTCGAACGATCAAATCAAGCTCAGCAAGGATATATTCTTTATTCGTTTGCACCAACAGCTCCTCCAGGATTTTTAATTATTGAAAACCCAATTAATCCTGTCTACATGCGATGCCATAATAATTCATTAACCAGAATTAATTTCAAACTCACCGACCAGTCAAATAATCTGATTGATTTACAAGAAGAGGTGTTAGTGATTAGTTTGTTTGTGAGATCCTAAATGATTTTCGTCCTAAGGACTTTCATCATAAAGACTGGATCAAATCATTTATTATTTTTTGTTAACCCAGTGATGAAATCACTAAGCAGCAGAGAGGGTGGATGACAACAAGTTGCGACCAAAATTAATTAAAAAATCGTAAAAATCTTCGTTTTCATTTTTTTTAGTTAAAATGAGATTTCGTAGATTTCAACGAAATCCTACGGATCGTTTTAAGGATTCAATCAATTTTTTTTGTCTGAAAACGTTGTAGGATTCGCCCTTTTTTTGGTTGAAATGAGATTATAGGACGGCTCGTTTTAGGATTTCAATCAAAATTTGTCTAAAAACGTTGTAGGATTCACCCTCTCTGCTGCTATTATTGTTTTTATTATTATTATTATGGCTAGTATTACGAATTATTTCAAAAAAGTTTATTCTCACTTGTAGTAGGATTGGTATTGTTTTATTATTATCATTTTGACTAGGAGCTAGAGGCGTATCGAAACTGTATAACACGAACAACAGCTCATTAACATTGCCCGGTTATTTAGACTAAAGTTTAGAGGGAAGGTTTAGACCTACAAATTGGACATATTTTGGCAATGGACTGCAGTTTACAATAACTACTCCCTCCAAAGCGAACATCTCTTGACAATGACTACTTTGGCATAAGGAAATAGGATAACAAACAACAGGGGCTATTCATTTGGGATTGTTATTATTATCATTATTATTATTATTATTATTATTATTATTATTATTATTATTATTATTATTAGGTTTTACTAGTGTCGCTCAACTCACTAACTACGAAACACTGTAATTAGCGCATACAATATTACTACGGAATTATTCGGCATAATTTAATTCGTTTACATTAAATACGTACTCGGACAGACGGATATTTGGATTCAAACGGGGAGGGGGGTAATAAGAGGGCTTAGACTTTTCTGAGCTTGCAATTAAATCCCTTTCCAACCAGGCGCTTGACTGGGGCAAAAATAATTTAAAGCGGAAATTACGCTACGAAACAATAACTGAATACAAAGCGATTATACGGTCATTCTTGCCGATAACGCCTACAAATCATAATATAAATGTACCAAACAGCAAACTTTCTCTCCCGACAATAAGCCTTACAACCGCCAAGTCGCCCTATGAAAGCCCACGGAAAACGATGACGCATAGGAAGCCTCCACTGGAACCCACGATTTTACTGAGTAATAGATTTCAGCCATTACAGATTTTGGACTCGCAACCGATACGGACGCCGTCCAAAAGACGTATGTCCGACTCCAATGAAAGGCATAATCGTATTCACACCCCACAAAGGCACAAAAAGCAAGACGCAAAGCAAAAGACGGTAAGAAGATCATTAGATAAGAAATTGGTTAGCGTTTCATCAAATCCCATAGCTAAAGGCGCAACTGCTGCTTTGAATTCCATATCTCGACTGTCCAGGTGTCTGTCTGTTCCAGCACTAAATATATTGGATACGATGGTAAGGTCAAGGTCACCGTGACCGTCACCAAGACGGAGTCTTTCACCAGGGCGACGGTCATTATTCCCGGTAGGGTCGCTTACTACATCTCCGACTATCCCGAAGCAAACGTATGCCACTATCGTTAGATCACCTACAAAACCGGGCAGAGTAACGAGGCACAATGGCCCAAAGTCGGATTGGAACATACCTAAAATAACCAGTGCAGATCTGATTATCGGGGACTCAAATCTGTCTAAAATGAGCAATTTGGCGCACAAAAATGTACAAGTGGAGTCGTACCCTGGGGCTAAAATTAAACGTATGATAGAATTTGTAAGGAATTATCGCTATCAAGAAAAACCTAAACGAATCATTCTTAGTGTAGGAGTTAATGATAGGGACAACCCAAACACAACTGAAGTGAGTCAATCTATGAAAGACCTACTGAGAAATACTCGGGGAAAATTCCCTAACTCCGAGATTTTTATAGCGATGATTCCGATTTCTGAAACTCTCCAAACCAATAACCCAACAGAGGCGTACAACCTAGCCGAATTAAACACAACTATACCCAAGATTCGAATCAAGGGAGTAAAAGCGTTGTACACCGGGAATAGAGACGTGATGGTGTTCAGTCGGGATGGAATTCATTGGAGCCCAAAGTCGGCATAGTGCATTTTGCAAAACTGGTACGAACAGATGGACGAACTTAAGCAGGATTTCAGCAGGTCCGGAAAACTGTACGAAGGAGATAACAAAACAGCTAGGGACAACAGTGGTAAACTTGAGCTCTAGGAGACTCACAGACATAGAATTTTCAGTTTTAAATAAAGGTCTAAAATTCGTTCCGACTCCTAGAAATGTGGATGTAGCGACAATCACTCAACCGGTGAAAGAATTTACTAGAAAACTGATGATAACTAATTTCTTTCATTTGAAAAACAAATCAGAAAAAGTCCCTTTTGTGGGAAAAAGCGAATGGTGCCCTCCACCATTTACATTCCCTTCAAGTAATATAAATATTACGGATGGGATTTTTCAACAAATTTCACGATGGAAATATGACCAAGAAAAACCAAATCTAACTCAAGCTCAACTGGCTTCAATAACAACTCTAAAACAAGATAAAGATATTGTCGTACGAAAAGCCGATAAAGGTTCAGCCGCAGTCATTCTAGATACTGCCGACTATACAGAGGAAATTAATCAACAACTAAGTAATACGAAACATTACAGACAAATACAACACCCGATTTATCCCGAAACGGCTAAAAAGATTACACTGATTGTGCATAGATTGGTGAAAAATAGATTCATCAATAAGAAACAGGCAGCTTACCTAAGCCCACCCGAGAACCCCAGACCGAGACATATGTACACTTTGCCAAAAATTCATAAAGAACCAGCACCTTAGTATAATCCCTTCAAAATTCCACAGGGTAGACCTATCATATTGGATGTGGGGAGCGAATCTTATCAAATTTCGGAATACGTAGATTCCTTTTTAGCACCTTTGGCGACGAAACATCCAGCATATCTTAGAGATACGAACAATTTTTTAGGTAAAATTAGGCATATCAAAAATCCACAAAATAGTCTATGGAAAGCATGTACACTAATATCTATAACAATGACGGCTTGCAAGCAGTATTAAATTGTTTCAGACCTGGAAATTTTAGAACTGCTGAAACTTGGTCTCGTAAATAATGACTTTGAATTCAATGGAAAATGGTACTTCCAAATCTCTGGGACCGCCATGGGCAAGAAATTTGCCCCTAGTTACGCCAAATATCTTTATGGCCGAATGGGAGAAAGAAGTTTTCAAAAGGTATAATTATCTCCCCCTAGTTTACTTAAGATTTTTAGATGACATCTTTTTAGATAGATAGATAGATAGATAGATAGATAGATAGATAGATAGATAGATAGATAGATAGATAGATAGATAGATAGATAGATAGATAGATAGATAGATAGATTGATAGATAGATAGATAGATAGATAGATAGATAGATAGATAGATAGATAGATAGATAGATAGATAGATAGATAGATAGATAGATAGATTTGAAACCTCGAAAATACGAATATTTGCAGTCACGTTGAATTGAATAACTAGTTCGATGGGTAATGCACCTAGATTCCCGGAATAGCATTAGATTATCGTGCAAACGTACAATACATTAGATATTATCAATTGATGATATAAAGTGTCATAACAGTTCTTTTAATTGAACAATGTGGAGATGTTATTATTAAACATTTCAATCACAAGCAGAGACGTTTATGTAATTAAACATATATGTCAATGATATAGCATTAAATATACATACATTTTGTTGCACACGATATAACCACTTTTAAAAAAATACAACTCTTCTCATTATGCTACATCTACTAAATGAACAACGAAATTATCAGAAAATCTAAAATGTATTATCCAAATAATGTAACATAAAATAGTCACTTATATACAAAAATGCGTTCAGAAATGGCTTTTGAATGATAAATTTTGACCATAATTGCGTTTGCTTATGTAAGTCAAATTTACGTTTGGTAAATGATTTAATGGAAGAAGCAGAAGAAAATTGCACCGTTGTAGTGACATTTAAATGCCTACAAACAATCAATGCAAGTTATTCTGGAAAGCCAGCTTTGGAATACGGAATTGTACTGGTGAAATGCTTCAATTTGCGGAACAAAACTTAATAATAATTAGTCCACTAATATAAAGCCATGCTGACTATTCTCAAATCCAAAATTACAAGATGGTTATCATCTGATTAGCATTTCTTGAACATTAACACTATCAAACAACTAATTAATACAGAAACAATATCAAACCCCTAACCATTAATGTAATACAATAAAACGAATACTTATTAATTTACACAAATAAATCCCTAGTTGACTGAATAATTCAATCAAACCACTAATTATTAATGTACAACAAAATCATACTTAAAAATGAAGCAAATAATGTATATGAAGACAAAATATATTTTTGTACATTATCTGAATCTCTGATACATAATTTAGTTTATGGTCCTTTGTATTAACACAAAACATATTTGTTTGGGGAATGTCCTCGTCGTCTTATGTGGCAACATCTTCACTCTGCACGAAACATCCAGCCAACATGAAAATAAAATAATACGTATTCCAGATTATGATGAAACAAAACGCATATTATTCTTATTTTAAGGCTGAAGTAATTTATGATAAAGTTGTATTTGCATCAAGATAAGGGAACTATTTATATACGATATCATCGTGATTTATACAGCCTATACATTTCTATAATTTTGTCTTTGAAGACAAATTTTGTTTGGCCAGTAAGATATAGTCTTAAAATTGATTTATGACGCAATGGTGTGGACTTAACGGATATTGTTTACTTCTTCGATGCTTTGTAATAGCTGCTAAATATATCTGAAGACATGTGTCGTTTTGGCGGTGAAAGCTTACATGTACAAAATTGCCTGCGGGTTGCAAATATATTTGAATAAGCGCAGCGGCATTGCATTGGTGGAAATGAAGTCAATTCTCATAACGTTACATTATGCATATCGTCTACCAAAGATAATCTTGCAAACGTGACATTTGGGCAGCGATGCACGTACAATAAACTTTATTTCATCAGCTCTCGAGGTATTCGGAATTTTATTAAACTTGCATACCACATTATCGGCTGTTCAAGTAGTGATAAGCGAGTATGGACCTAAATGACTTGGAACACAACCTACTTAATCTACATGACAAATCAGCTGTACAAAGTAACGTCGCACCACGCCATATACTGCAGCATCTCTTTTCTTATTGTCTATTGTTTTGAAGTCCACTTTGCAACTATCATTGAAAGTATTTTTGTAACAAGAACAGTGGATATTACGTGAAAGGTCTTTTATATCATCACATGTGGTGAGCAAATGCAGTTTAAGAGCTTTTCTCTGACCTCAACACAGGTTATAGACGGCAGACCTGAATGAATATTAACCCAAAAATCTCAAACTATATTAATACCGCCTTCAGTTATTTATGTATGAAGGGTGTGCGTTGTTTTTGTTATT
>JARLTB010000614.1:0-61560 GCA_030141615.1 Unio pictorum
ATAGTACGTCACCATACTTTAAAACCGGTTCCCACCATTTTTTTCAGCATGACTTTTGATGAAAAACGGACTTTTTGGTTTTTCATGTTATGGATCAGTTGGGCTTAGATAAAAGCTTTTTGAAACCCTTTACCCCGCTTGGATTTGGTTAATACTTGGTTTATTGGATGCGCACCATTGGATAGTACGTCACCATACTTTAAAACCGGTTCCCACCATTTTTTTCAGCATGACTTTTGATGAAAAACGGACTTTTTGGTTTTTCATGTTATGGATCAGTTGGGCTTAGATAAAAGCTTTTTGAAACCCTTTACCCCGCTTGGATTTGGTTAATACTTGGTTTATTGGATGCGCACCATTGGATAGTACGTCACCATACTTTAAAACCGGTTCCCACCATTTTTTTCAGCATGACTTTTGATGAAAAACGGACTTTTTGGTTTTTCATGTTATGGATCAGTTGGGCTTAGATAAAAGCTTTTTGAAACCCTTTACCCCGCTTGGATTTGGTTAATACTTGGTTTATTGGATGCGCACCATTGGATAGTACGTCACCATACTTTAAAACCGGTTCCCACCATTTTTTTCAGCATGACTTTTGATGAAAAACGGACTTTTTGGTTTTTCATGTTATGGATCAGTTGGGCTTAGATAAAAGCTTTTTGAAACCCTTTACCCCGCTTGGATTTGGTTAATACTTGGTTTATTGGATGCGCACCATTGGATAGTACGTCACCATACTTTAAAACCGGTTCCCACCATTTTTTTCAGCATGACTTTTGATGAAAAACGGACTTTTTGGTTTTTCATGTTATGGATCAGTTGGGCTTAGATAAAAGCTTTTTGAAACCCTTTACCCCGCTTGGATTTGGTTAATACTTGGTTTATTGGATGCGCACCATTGGATAGTACGTCACCATACTTTAAAACCGGTTCCCACCATTTTTTTCAGCATGACTTTTGATGAAAAACGGACTTTTTGGTTTTTCATGTTATGGATCAGTTGGGCTTAGATAAAAGCTTTTTGAAACCCTTTACCCCGCTTGGATTTGGTTAATACTTGGTTTATTGGATGCGCACCATTGGATAGTACGTCACCATACTTTAAAACCGGTTCCCACCATTTTTTTCAGCATGACTTTTGATGAAAAACGGACTTTTTGGTTTTTCATGTTATGGATCAGTTGGGCTTAGATAAAAGCTTTTTGAAACCCTTTACCCCGCTTGGATTTGGTTAATACTTGGTTTATTGGATGCGCACCATTGGATAGTACGTCACCATACTTTAAAACCGGTTCCCACCATTTTTTTCAGCATGACTTTTGATGAAAAACGGACTTTTTGGTTTTTCATGTTATGGATCAGTTGGGCTTAGATAAAAGCTTTTTGAAACCCTTTACCCCGCTTGGATTTGGTTAATACTTGGTTTATTGGATGCGCACCATTGGATAGTACGTCACCATACTTTAAAACCGGTTCCCACCATTTTTTTCAGCATGACTTTTGATGAAAAACGGACTTTTTGGTTTTTCATGTTATGGATCAGTTGGGCTTAGATAAAAGCTTTTTGAAACCCTTTACCCCGCTTGGATTTGGTTAATACTTGGTTTATTGGATGCGCACCATTGGATAGTACGTCACCATACTTTAAAACCGGTTCCCACCATTTTTTTCAGCATGACTTTTGATGAAAAACGGACTTTTTGGTTTTTCATGTTATGGATCAGTTGGGCTTAGATAAAAGCTTTTTGAAACCCTTTACCCCGCTTGGATTTGGTTAATACTTGGTTTATTGGATGCGCACCATTGGATAGTACGTCACCATACTTTAAAACCGGTTCCCACCATTTTTTTCAGCATGACTTTTGATGAAAAACGGACTTTTTGGTTTTTCATGTTATGGATCAGTTGGGCTTAGATAAAAGCTTTTTGAAACCCTTTACCCCGCTTGGATTTGGTTAATACTTGGTTTATTGGATGCGCACCATTGGATAGTACGTCACCATACTTTAAAACCGGTTCCCACCATTTTTTTCAGCATGACTTTTGATGAAAAACGGACTTTTTGGTTTTTCATGTTATGGATCAGTTGGGCTTAGATAAAAGCTTTTTGAAACCCTTTACCCCGCTTGGATTTGGTTAATACTTGGTTTATTGGATGCGCACCATTGGATAGTACGTCACCATACTTTAAAACCGGTTCCCACCATTTTTTTCAGCATGACTTTTGATGAAAAACGGACTTTTTGGTTTTTCATGTTATGGATCAGTTGGGCTTAGATAAAAGCTTTTTGAAACCCTTTACCCCGCTTGGATTTGGTTAATACTTGGTTTATTGGATGCGCACCATTGGATAGTACGTCACCATACTTTAAAACCGGTTCCCACCATTTTTTTCAGCATGACTTTTGATGAAAAACGGACTTTTTGGTTTTTCATGTTATGGATCAGTTGGGCTTAGATAAAAGCTTTTTGAAACCCTTTACCCCGCTTGGATTTGGTTAATACTTGGTTTATTGGATGCGCACCATTGGATAGTACGTCACCATACTTTAAAACCGGTTCCCACCATTTTTTTCAGCATGACTTTTGATGAAAAACGGACTTTTTGGTTTTTCATGTTATGGATCAGTTGGGCTTAGATAAAAGCTTTTTGAAACCCTTTACCCCGCTTGGATTTGGTTAATACTTGGTTTATTGGATGCGCACCATTGGATAGTACGTCACCATACTTTAAAACCGGTTCCCACCATTTTTTTCAGCATGACTTTTGATGAAAAACGGACTTTTTGGTTTTTCATGTTATGGATCAGTTGGGCTTAGATAAAAGCTTTTTGAAACCCTTTACCCCGCTTGGATTTGGTTAATACTTGGTTTATTGGATGCGCACCATTGGATAGTACGTCACCATACTTTAAAACCGGTTCCCACCATTTTTTTCAGCATGACTTTTGATGAAAAACGGACTTTTTGGTTTTTCATGTTATGGATCAGTTGGGCTTAGATAAAAGCTTTTTGAAACCCTTTACCCCGCTTGGATTTGGTTAATACTTGGTTTATTGGATGCGCACCATTGGATAGTACGTCACCATACTTTAAAACCGGTTCCCACCATTTTTTTCAGCATGACTTTTGATGAAAAACGGACTTTTTGGTTTTTCATGTTATGGATCAGTTGGGCTTAGATAAAAGCTTTTTGAAACCCTTTACCCCGCTTGGATTTGGTTAATACTTGGTTTATTGGATGCGCACCATTGGATAGTACGTCACCATACTTTAAAACCGGTTCCCACCATTTTTTTCAGCATGACTTTTGATGAAAAACGGACTTTTTGGTTTTTCATGTTATGGATCAGTTGGGCTTAGATAAAAGCTTTTTGAAACCCTTTACCCCGCTTGGATTTGGTTAATACTTGGTTTATTGGATGCGCACCATTGGATAGTACGTCACCATACTTTAAAACCGGTTCCCACCATTTTTTTCAGCATGACTTTTGATGAAAAACGGACTTTTTGGTTTTTCATGTTATGGATCAGTTGGGCTTAGATAAAAGCTTTTTGAAACCCTTTACCCCGCTTGGATTTGGTTAATACTTGGTTTATTGGATGCGCACCATTGGATAGTACGTCACCATACTTTAAAACCGGTTCCCACCATTTTTTTCAGCATGACTTTTGATGAAAAACGGACTTTTTGGTTTTTCATGTTATGGATCAGTTGGGCTTAGATAAAAGCTTTTTGAAACCCTTTACCCCGCTTGGATTTGGTTAATACTTGGTTTATTGGATGCGCACCATTGGATAGTACGTCACCATACTTTAAAACCGGTTCCCACCATTTTTTTCAGCATGACTTTTGATGAAAAACGGACTTTTTGGTTTTTCATGTTATGGATCAGTTGGGCTTAGATAAAAGCTTTTTGAAACCCTTTACCCCGCTTGGATTTGGTTAATACTTGGTTTATTGGATGCGCACCATTGGATAGTACGTCACCATACTTTAAAACCGGTTCCCACCATTTTTTTCAGCATGACTTTTGATGAAAAACGGACTTTTTGGTTTTTCATGTTATGGATCAGTTGGGCTTAGATAAAAGCTTTTTGAAACCCTTTACCCCGCTTGGATTTGGTTAATACTTGGTTTATTGGATGCGCACCATTGGATAGTACGTCACCATACTTTAAAACCGGTTCCCACCATTTTTTTCAGCATGACTTTTGATGAAAAACGGACTTTTTGGTTTTTCATGTTATGGATCAGTTGGGCTTAGATAAAAGCTTTTTGAAACCCTTTACCCCGCTTGGATTTGGTTAATACTTGGTTTATTGGATGCGCACCATTGGATAGTACGTCACCATACTTTAAAACCGGTTCCCACCATTTTTTTCAGCATGACTTTTGATGAAAAACGGACTTTTTGGTTTTTCATGTTATGGATCAGTTGGGCTTAGATAAAAGCTTTTTGAAACCCTTTACCCCGCTTGGATTTGGTTAATACTTGGTTTATTGGATGCGCACCATTGGATAGTACGTCACCATACTTTAAAACCGGTTCCCACCATTTTTTTCAGCATGACTTTTGATGAAAAACGGACTTTTTGGTTTTTCATGTTATGGATCAGTTGGGCTTAGATAAAAGCTTTTTGAAACCCTTTACCCCGCTTGGATTTGGTTAATACTTGGTTTATTGGATGCGCACCATTGGATAGTACGTCACCATACTTTAAAACCGGTTCCCACCATTTTTTTCAGCATGACTTTTGATGAAAAACGGACTTTTTGGTTTTTCATGTTATGGATCAGTTGGGCTTAGATAAAAGCTTTTTGAAACCCTTTACCCCGCTTGGATTTGGTTAATACTTGGTTTATTGGATGCGCACCATTGGATAGTACGTCACCATACTTTAAAACCGGTTCCCACCATTTTTTTCAGCATGACTTTTGATGAAAAACGGACTTTTTGGTTTTTCATGTTATGGATCAGTTGGGCTTAGATAAAAGCTTTTTGAAACCCTTTACCCCGCTTGGATTTGGTTAATACTTGGTTTATTGGATGCGCACCATTGGATAGTACGTCACCATACTTTAAAACCGGTTCCCACCATTTTTTTCAGCATGACTTTTGATGAAAAACGGACTTTTTGGTTTTTCATGTTATGGATCAGTTGGGCTTAGATAAAAGCTTTTTGAAACCCTTTACCCCGCTTGGATTTGGTTAATACTTGGTTTATTGGATGCGCACCATTGGATAGTACGTCACCATACTTTAAAACCGGTTCCCACCATTTTTTTCAGCATGACTTTTGATGAAAAACGGACTTTTTGGTTTTTCATGTTATGGATCAGTTGGGCTTAGATAAAAGCTTTTTGAAACCCTTTACCCCGCTTGGATTTGGTTAATACTTGGTTTATTGGATGCGCACCATTGGATAGTACGTCACCATACTTTAAAACCGGTTCCCACCATTTTTTTCAGCATGACTTTTGATGAAAAACGGACTTTTTGGTTTTTCATGTTATGGATCAGTTGGGCTTAGATAAAAGCTTTTTGAAACCCTTTACCCCGCTTGGATTTGGTTAATACTTGGTTTATTGGATGCGCACCATTGGATAGTACGTCACCATACTTTAAAACCGGTTCCCACCATTTTTTTCAGCATGACTTTTGATGAAAAACGGACTTTTTGGTTTTTCATGTTATGGATCAGTTGGGCTTAGATAAAAGCTTTTTGAAACCCTTTACCCCGCTTGGATTTGGTTAATACTTGGTTTATTGGATGCGCACCATTGGATAGTACGTCACCATACTTTAAAACCGGTTCCCACCATTTTTTTCAGCATGACTTTTGATGAAAAACGGACTTTTTGGTTTTTCAT
This sequence comes from Unio pictorum, assembly GCA_030141615.1. NCBI lineage: Eukaryota > Metazoa > Mollusca > Bivalvia > Unionida > Unionidae > Unio > Unio pictorum. The sequence continues at coordinate 5,879 of JARLTB010000614.1, forward strand.
GTTATGGATCAGTTGGGCTTAGATAAAAGCTTTTTGAAACCCTTTACCCCGCTTGGATTTGGTTAATACTTGGTTTATTGGATGCGCACCATTGGATAGTACGTCACCATACTTTAAAACCGGTTCCCACCATTTTTTTCAGCATGACTTTTGATGAAAAACGGACTTTTTGGTTTTTCATGTTATGGATCAGTTGGGCTTAGATAAAAGCTTTTTGAAACCCTTTACCCCGCTTGGATTTGGTTAATACTTGGTTTATTGGATGCGCACCATTGGATAGTACGTCACCATACTTTAAAACCGGTTCCCACCATTTTTTTCAGCATGACTTTTGATGAAAAACGGACTTTTTGGTTTTTCATGTTATGGATCAGTTGGGCTTAGATAAAAGCTTTTTGAAACCCTTTACCCCGCTTGGATTTGGTTAATACTTGGTTTATTGGATGCGCACCATTGGATAGTACGTCACCATACTTTAAAACCGGTTCCCACCATTTTTTTCAGCATGACTTTTGATGAAAAACGGACTTTTTGGTTTTTCATGTTATGGATCAGTTGGGCTTAGATAAAAGCTTTTTGAAACCCTTTACCCCGCTTGGATTTGGTTAATACTTGGTTTATTGGATGCGCACCATTGGATAGTACGTCACCATACTTTAAAACCGGTTCCCACCATTTTTTTCAGCATGACTTTTGATGAAAAACGGACTTTTTGGTTTTTCATGTTATGGATCAGTTGGGCTTAGATAAAAGCTTTTTGAAACCCTTTACCCCGCTTGGATTTGGTTAATACTTGGTTTATTGGATGCGCACCATTGGATAGTACGTCACCATACTTTAAAACCGGTTCCCACCATTTTTTTCAGCATGACTTTTGATGAAAAACGGACTTTTTGGTTTTTCATGTTATGGATCAGTTGGGCTTAGATAAAAGCTTTTTGAAACCCTTTACCCCGCTTGGATTTGGTTAATACTTGGTTTATTGGATGCGCACCATTGGATAGTACGTCACCATACTTTAAAACCGGTTCCCACCATTTTTTTCAGCATGACTTTTGATGAAAAACGGACTTTTTGGTTTTTCATGTTATGGATCAGTTGGGCTTAGATAAAAGCTTTTTGAAACCCTTTACCCCGCTTGGATTTGGTTAATACTTGGTTTATTGGATGCGCACCATTGGATAGTACGTCACCATACTTTAAAACCGGTTCCCACCATTTTTTTCAGCATGACTTTTGATGAAAAACGGACTTTTTGGTTTTTCATGTTATGGATCAGTTGGGCTTAGATAAAAGCTTTTTGAAACCCTTTACCCCGCTTGGATTTGGTTAATACTTGGTTTATTGGATGCGCACCATTGGATAGTACGTCACCATACTTTAAAACCGGTTCCCACCATTTTTTTCAGCATGACTTTTGATGAAAAACGGACTTTTTGGTTTTTCATGTTATGGATCAGTTGGGCTTAGATAAAAGCTTTTTGAAACCCTTTACCCCGCTTGGATTTGGTTAATACTTGGTTTATTGGATGCGCACCATTGGATAGTACGTCACCATACTTTAAAACCGGTTCCCACCATTTTTTTCAGCATGACTTTTGATGAAAAACGGACTTTTTGGTTTTTCATGTTATGGATCAGTTGGGCTTAGATAAAAGCTTTTTGAAACCCTTTACCCCGCTTGGATTTGGTTAATACTTGGTTTATTGGATGCGCACCATTGGATAGTACGTCACCATACTTTAAAACCGGTTCCCACCATTTTTTTCAGCATGACTTTTGATGAAAAACGGACTTTTTGGTTTTTCATGTTATGGATCAGTTGGGCTTAGATAAAAGCTTTTTGAAACCCTTTACCCCGCTTGGATTTGGTTAATACTTGGTTTATTGGATGCGCACCATTGGATAGTACGTCACCATACTTTAAAACCGGTTCCCACCATTTTTTTCAGCATGACTTTTGATGAAAAACGGACTTTTTGGTTTTTCATGTTATGGATCAGTTGGGCTTAGATAAAAGCTTTTTGAAACCCTTTACCCCGCTTGGATTTGGTTAATACTTGGTTTATTGGATGCGCACCATTGGATAGTACGTCACCATACTTTAAAACCGGTTCCCACCATTTTTTTCAGCATGACTTTTGATGAAAAACGGACTTTTTGGTTTTTCATGTTATGGATCAGTTGGGCTTAGATAAAAGCTTTTTGAAACCCTTTACCCCGCTTGGATTTGGTTAATACTTGGTTTATTGGATGCGCACCATTGGATAGTACGTCACCATACTTTAAAACCGGTTCCCACCATTTTTTTCAGCATGACTTTTGATGAAAAACGGACTTTTTGGTTTTTCATGTTATGGATCAGTTGGGCTTAGATAAAAGCTTTTTGAAACCCTTTACCCCGCTTGGATTTGGTTAATACTTGGTTTATTGGATGCGCACCATTGGATAGTACGTCACCATACTTTAAAACCGGTTCCCACCATTTTTTTCAGCATGACTTTTGATGAAAAACGGACTTTTTGGTTTTTCATGTTATGGATCAGTTGGGCTTAGATAAAAGCTTTTTGAAACCCTTTACCCCGCTTGGATTTGGTTAATACTTGGTTTATTGGATGCGCACCATTGGATAGTACGTCACCATACTTTAAAACCGGTTCCCACCATTTTTTTCAGCATGACTTTTGATGAAAAACGGACTTTTTGGTTTTTCATGTTATGGATCAGTTGGGCTTAGATAAAAGCTTTTTGAAACCCTTTACCCCGCTTGGATTTGGTGTTAATACTGTGGGTTTATTTGATGGCGCACCATTTGGATAGTACGTCACCATACTTTAAAACCGTTCCCACCATTTTTTTCAGCATGACTTTTGATGAAAAACGGACTTTTTGGTTTTTCATGTTATGGATCAGTTGGGCTTAGATTAAAAGCTTTTTGAAACCCTTTACCCCGCTTGGATTTGGTTAATACTTGGTTTATTGGATGCGCACCATTGGATAGTACGTCACCATACTTTAAAACCGGTTCCCACCATTTTTTTCAGCATGACTTTTGATGAAAAACGGACTTTTTGGTTTTTCATGTTATGGATCAGTTGGGCTTAGATAAAAGCTTTTTGAAACCCTTTACCCCGCTTGGATTTGGTTAATACTTGGTTTATTGGATGCGCACCATTGGATAGTACGTCACCATACTTTAAAACCGGTTCCCACCATTTTTTTCAGCATGACTTTTGATGAAAAACGGACTTTTTGGTTTTTCATGTTATGGATCAGTTGGGCTTAGATAAAAGCTTTTTGAAACCCTTTACCCCGCTTGGATTTGGTTAATACTTGGTTTATTGGATGCGCACCATTGGATAGTACGTCACCATACTTTAAAACCGGTTCCCACCATTTTTTTCAGCATGACTTTTGATGAAAAACGGACTTTTTGGTTTTTCATGTTATGGATCAGTTGGGCTTAGATAAAAGCTTTTTGAAACCCTTTACCCCGCTTGGATTTGGTTAATACTTGGTTTATTGGATGCGCACCATTGGATAGTACGTCACCATACTTAAAACCGTTCCCACCATTTTTTTCAGCATGACTTTTGATGAAAAACGGACTTTTTGGTTTTTCATGTTATGGATCAGTTGGGCTTAGATAAAAGCTTTTTGAAACCCTTTACCCCGCTTGGATTTGGTTAATACTTGGTTTATTGGATGCGCACCATTGGATAGTACGTCACCATACTTTAAAACCGGTTCCCACCATTTTTTTCAGCATGACTTTTGATGAAAAACGGACTTTTTGGTTTTTCATGTTATGGATCAGTTGGGCTTAGATAAAAGCTTTTTGAAACCCTTTACCCCGCTTGGATTTGGTTAATACTTGGTTTATTGGATGCGCACCATTGGATAGTACGTCACCATACTTTAAAACCGGTTCCCACCATTTTTTTCAGCATGACTTTTGATGAAAAACGGACTTTTTGGTTTTTCATGTTATGGATCAGTTGGGCTTAGATAAAAGCTTTTTGAAACCCTTTACCCCGCTTGGATTTGGTTAATACTTGGTTTATTGGATGCGCACCATTGGATAGTACGTCACCATACTTTAAAACCGGTTCCCACCATTTTTTTCAGCATGACTTTTGATGAAAAACGGACTTTTTGGTTTTTCATGTTATGGATCAGTTGGGCTTAGATAAAAGCTTTTTGAAACCCTTTACCCCGCTTGGATTTGGTTAATACTTGGTTTATTGGATGCGCACCATTGGATAGTACGTCACCATACTTTAAAACCGGTTCCCACCATTTTTTTCAGCATGACTTTTGATGAAAAACGGACTTTTTGGTTTTCATGTTATGGATCAGTTGGGCTTAGATAAAAGCTTTTTGAAACCCTTTACCCCGCTTGGATTTGGTTAATACTTGGTTTATTGGATGCGCACCATTGGATAGTACGTCACCATACTTTAAAACCGGTTCCCACCATTTTTTTCAGCATGACTTTTGATGAAAAACGGACTTTTGGTTTTTCATGTTATGGATCAGTTGGGCTTAGATAAAAGCTTTTTGAAACCCTTTACCCCGCTTGGATTTGGTTAATACTTGGTTTATTGGATGCGCACCATTGGATAGTACGTCACCATACTTTAAAACCGGTTCCCACCATTTTTTTCAGCATGACTTTTGATGAAAAACGGACTTTTTGGTTTTTCATGTTATGGATCAGTTGGGCTTAGATAAAAGCTTTTTGAAACCCTTTACCCCGCTTGGATTTGGTTAATACTTGGTTTATTGGATGCGCACCATTGGATAGTACGTCACCATACTTTAAAACCGGTTCCCACCATTTTTTTCAGCATGACTTTTGATGAAAAACGGACTTTTTGGTTTTTCATGTTATGGATCAGTTGGCTTAGATAAAAGCTTTTTGAAACCCTTTACCCCGCTTGGATTTGGTTAATACTTGGTTTATTGGATGCGCACCATTGGATAGTACGTCACCATACTTTAAAACCGGTTCCCACCATTTTTTTCAGCATGACTTTTGATGAAAAACGGACTTTTTGGTTTTTCATGTTATGGATCAGTTGGGCTTAGATAAAAGCTTTTTGAAACCCTTTACCCCGCTTGGATTTGGTTAATACTTGGTTTATTGGATGCGCACCATTGGATAGTACGTCACCATACTTTAAAACCGGTTCCCACCATTTTTTTCAGCATGACTTTTGATGAAAAACGGACTTTTTGGTTTTTCATGTTATGGATCAGTTGGGCTTAGATAAAAGCTTTTTGAAACCCTTTACCCCGCTTGGATTTGGTTAATACTTGGTTTATTGGATGCGCACCATTGGATAGTACGTCACCATACTTTAAAACCGGTTCCCACCATTTTTTTCAGCATGACTTTGATGAAAAACGGACTTTTTGGTTTTTCATGTTATGGATCAGTTGGGCTTAGATAAAAGCTTTTTGAAACCCTTTACCCCGCTTGGATTTGGTTAATACTTGGTTTATTGGATGCGCACCATTGGATAGTACGTCACCATACTTTAAAACCGGTTCCCACCATTTTTTTCAGCATGACTTTTGATGAAAAACGGACTTTTTGGTTTTTCATGTTATGGATCAGTTGGGCTTAGATAAAAGCTTTTTGAAACCCTTTACCCCGCTTGGATTTGGTTAATACTTGGTTATTGGATGCGCACCATTGGATAGTACGTCACCATACCTTTAAAACCGGTTCCCACCATTTTTTTCAGCATGACTTTTGATGAAAAACGGACTTTTTGGTTTTTCATGTTATGGATCAGTTGGGCTTAGATAAAAGCTTTTTGAAACCCTTTACCCCGCTTGGATTTGGTTAATACTTGGTTTATTGGATGCGCACCATTGGATAGTACGTCACCATACTTTAAAACCGGTTCCCACCATTTTTTTCAGCATGACTTTTGATGAAAAACGGACTTTTTGGTTTTTCATGTTATGGATCAGTTGGGCTTAGATAAAAGCTTTTTGAAACCCTTTACCCCGCTTGGATTTGGTTAATACTTGGTTTATGGATGCGCACCATTGATAGTACGTCACCATACTTTAAAACCGGTTCCCACCATTTTTTTCAGCATGACTTTTAGCAGCAGAGAGGGTGAATCCTACAACGTTTTGAGACAAAATTTGATTGAAATCCTAAAACGAGCCGTCCTATAATCTTATTTTAACCAAAAGATGGCGAATCCTACAACGTTTTCAGACAAAAAAAATTGATTGAATCCTTAAAACGATCCGTAGGATTTCGTTGAAATCTCCCTACGAAATCATTTTAATTAAAAAAATGAAAACGATTTTTTAATTAATTTTGGTCGCAACTTGTTGTCATCCACCCTCTCTGCTGCTTAGTGATTTCATCACTGGTTAACAAAAAATAAGAAATGATTTTAACCGAATATTTGATCCAGTCCGATACGATATCGTGTCCGAGGATCATGCAAATTTATTGTTGCGAATCCGTGTGGTTTTGACTGAGCATGACTAAAGAAATCTCGAAATTGATTGAAGTCCATATCAGAACACCATGTCTGCCAAATATTTCGTAGCGTATGTGTATCAACGCCGTTGAATACAGAAAGAATATTGCAGTTATCTCTGATGACTTTTGGAACCTGAGTGTAGCGTTGAGTGACATATATCACGTCAGTGTTTTTGTGACGCCCACGGGAAAATATTCTAGCAGGATTTTTTTGTTTATCCAACATTATATCGTCGTATACGACTAAATTGTTAATATCTCCATCAATATCATCAATGCTCGGTGCTTCATCGATATCGGTTATAAACTCAATAATACCCTCTCCGGATTTTTCTACCGCGCTGTCGTTAAAATCTTTTAGCACTTCATAACATCGTTGATCATCTACGCTAGGGGCAATTAAATACAACTTATCCCATTTCATCCATCTCATTATTAAATTGAGCAACAATTGCGTTTTACCGGATCCAGATGGCCCGATTATAATCATCCGGATAGAGTTTGGTAGCGCTGCATGATGCTTAACCGGTTCTCTTCTTTTAGTCGCTGAAAAATCAATTATATCCATATCTCTATACATAAATTATGGATCTATATTGTGTGAAGTGCAAAACGCGTACTGGCACAGAAGATGTGACGACGGTTACAACTAAAAATAACCGATCAGCGCTTTCTGGTAAATGCATGCAATGTGGTACAAAGAAATTTAGATTTGTGTCAATGAAATCTGATTTAAAAAAAAACGAGGAGGTGATATCGCAGCCAAATTGGCAAAGCTCCCTGGAACCCCATGGGCAAAGTACCCCGGAGAAAAGCACCTCCCAGGATATAGCTACTGTGGACCGGGAACCAGACTTGATATCAGACTCAATAATCAAAATCAACCCAACCCCGGTGAAGAACCAATAAACGCCATTGATAAGGCCTGTCACCTTCATGATGTTGCTTATAAAAGCAGCAATTTGCAACACAGGCATCTAGCAGATGTGAAATTAATTCATGCGTTAAATGCTATTCCTGATAAATCCTTCAAAGAAAAATTGGCTTCATTTTTGATAAAATCGGCTATGAAAAGCAAATTGATGTTAGGTGCCGGTAATTAATAATATGGAATCAATTTATTATTCCCCAAGAGGATACTGGAGGGGTAAATCAGCAGTCCATAAACTCGCTAGCGCTGCAAAAGTGAAAAAAACCACTGCGGCTAATTGGTTATCCAAACAGGCACTATGGCAAATTTATCTACCACCGCCTAAACAAATTCAATTCTCGCATTTTGATGTGACCGCTCCTAATGAAGTTCATCAGGCTGATATATTATTTTTACCTCATGATCGTGGTTACAAATACGCGCTAACCGTAGTTGATATTGCAAGTCGATACAAAGAAGCAGAACCGTTAAAAACAAAATCAGCCACTGAAGTTGCTTCTGCATTTGAGAGGATTTATCGACGAGGTCCTCTGCACTGGCCAAATCTATTGCAGGTTGATCCTGGTAAGGAATTTCAGGGTGCAGTATTATCTACAATGAAACATCATAATGTCACCATACGACGAGGGCATACTGCGCTACATCGCGATCAGGCCATTGTAGAACGATTTAATCGGACTCTTGCTGAACGGTTATTTGGATATCAATACGCAAAAGAATTCATCCAAGAAAAAAGATCCCGTGAATGGGTTAAAAGATTACCATCTGTGATTACTGCACTGAATAACGAGATTACTAGAACAATCAACATGAAACCTATCAACGCGATTAAAAAGAAGTCAATACCCGTACAACCACAAAAAGATTTCAAAGAACCAATTCTTCATAGTAATGTCATTGTGAGGTACTTATACGAACCAGGAGAGCTTGAAGGGGGTAGAAAAAGGGCTACTGATCCTATTTGGAGTGTCACTACACACAAGATATCTACTATAACACGATCTACGGGTAGACCTCCAGTCTATAAACTGGATTCAACTGCCCCTCAACGTGGATTTACTCGACAACAATTACAGGTAATTCCCGAGGATACTCAATTGCCACCGCATGGTCTTAATTAGCACCGTTGCGTCTATTGCACTCAAGACAAGTCAACATCACATTATTTCTGACATGACCGAGACTGTTATTTTTTCTGTCTACGGTGAATTGGCGAGGATCCTTATCCGAATACTGCCAACGCATTATACAATTGCAACTCGCGCAGTGATTATTCTGTTGTTTCTTCAAAGTGATTATTAATTCAGCATCAATATCAAATTCTCGTTGTTTTTTTTTTGTCCTGTTGTTTGTAACCGGAGAGTTTTTTATTAATGATGCTAACATCAATATCATTTATTGTGGTGTCATTATCATCGAGGACAATTCTTCGAAGTTGATTTATTCTTCGTACTCTGGATACTGCGAGATAGACTAAATTCGACCATTCGATGTGATTATCCACCATCCAAACAGTTGTATCCGATATAGTTAATCCCTGTGAAGAGTGTATTGTTGCTGCGTATCCTAGAGTCCACGGGGATTTATTAGCACGCAATGCATCTTCAACTACATTGATATCAACCAGCACAATATCATTTAACACGAGAATCTGTTTTTCACTCTGTCCTGGAATATCAACTTCAATATTCTGTTTTCGTGTATCCGATGGCCTATAACAAAGGGGTACTGGAAGCGTTGCAAATTTTTCTTTATGCAATTCAAATAACTTCATCTGAAGTGTGTCCCTGACTATTTTTCTACTTGCAATTATCAAATCATTTGGTCTCCATGTTTCCCAGAAATCATTCATTGGAGTTTCTGAAATCACTTCACGCGCTATTTCGCATTGGATTCTATCCGGTTGTAATCTAATTAGCGCTTTGAACTCGCGTAATCGTTCATCAAGTGATCTATAATCAGTGGTGATTTCTTCATAGTAGTCTACAAAACCCCTTAGCCATTCATGTGGAGATGCACCGACAAATGGTGGTGGTTGGCCGTGATCACCGCACATGACGACTTTTGTGTTTTTGTTTAACAACCACTCGAGAAATATTTGTAATACATCTAATGACACTGTGCATATTTCATCCCAAATTATGATTTCAGGAATGAATTTATCACCCATACGCTCAGGAGTCCATTTGTCACCCTTCCATCGAAAGAAACTATGGTAAGTACAAGCATTTACCCCTCGCTGTATCATCTCTCTGGCGAGTCTGTGAGTCGGTGTTAGCACAATCATGTTAGTAGAAATACAAGTATTTCCACCACGACGAAATAATTCAATTGCACGAGTTGTCTTTCCTGACCCACCACAACCGTTCAAATAAACTGTTTTATATCTACAGATTGGATCAGATACCGGTGGTGCATTAGAAAATTCTGATTGAATTTCAATACGGTTACAACAAAGATATTTATCATCCATGGCAACGTCTGCGGATTCACAATACTCATGTAGCATCTCCTTTTTAAATCGCCAACGCCCCCAATTTTCTTCGGGATCTGTGAATTTAGCTACAGCTGATTTGTATTTATTGTGTATATACATCGAATCAGTGGCCACTCTAACCGCGGTATTAGGAAATCTATTTATCATCGAAAATAGATTAATAGAAGCATAGGCTAGCATTGAACTTCTCAAATGTGTGTACTGGGAATTATGTCCATCACAGTAGGTAACAACCGTACCTAATTTCTCACCATTGGATAGAAAAGCATCCTTACGGGATACAAGTTTTCCCTGTTTCATTAAATCCGCTACAAGAAAATCGTATTCAGCGACATCTATGATCAACCGCGAAGAATATTTTGCGTTGTCGTACCGTCCACCTTGAGTGAATTTACCGATTATTCTTCGTCCGAGATCCTTTGCTTGTTCTTTTTTAATTTCAAATAACTTCTTAGACCAATTTATGATTTCTTCTTCATTGAAATCAGGGAATTGTTTTCGTAGTTCGTTGATTATACGATCTAGATCGGGTTGTGGTAGCCAAACTTCTTTCTGAGCTCGATAGCATATAATAGCCTCGGAAACAATCAACGATATTAGCATACCACAATCAATCATATATCGTAGTAACACTATTGGCATCCAGGCCTTTTCAGATAGGTGTCTACCGAGCCAAACATAACTACACGGATGTAACCCTGTAGCTAATTCGAATGATATCACACGAGCGAATCCGGTTAAATCAAAATCAGGTAATGGTCCATTAATCGCAACACGAGTCATTTCATGTGTTGGGTGTCCAAATCGTTTGAAGTACTCAGCGCATTCCCCATACCCGAGAAAACTTCCGGGATAACACGCGGCTATATCAATTGAAATCATACCATCACGTGAGTATTTCGTATTCCACAATCCTCCATGACCAAATTCGACGCAACTCGATTTAACATCCTCAAGAAAATCACTTCGTGTTGGACGCCATGAGTTTTTTTCTCTTGCGAAGTGAGCTACCACTGATGGAATAGTAAAACTATCCGTGAGTAGTTTTTCATGGAAACTCTCCGGTGAAAAATCATTAGCGATTTTTCTCATTCTGTTATCTAATTCTTCAACGCGATATAATTCACCATTTGGTTTTACAAATTGATCGAATCCTTCATCACTTCTAAGTAACCACACTGACACAGGATCATCCTTACACAACGCATTAATAGCATCAAATAATCTCTCTTCATAGAAAACATCCCCGACGAACTCCTTAGGGATATATTTCACGGTTCTATCTCGTGGAAATATTGTTACTGCAGGTGTCCACGCGTGTTTGTTATGATCAATAATCTGTATTGGTGCTCCATTTTTGTTATATTTCGGTTCGTATAAAACCTCTCCGGTTATCGTCATAACTGTTATTGGAAATCTTAATGATGTTTCTAACTTAGCTATATCAGAAATCTTTGCACCGTTCTGTTTCACTGTCAGTTCCCACTCGGTTATTTTTTTTCGTCTTAGATCAGTTAGTTTATTTCCTCGGGATGCATTTGTGAAGTGCTCCATTACCCGTGTTGCTACACAATTAAGCCCTGACGAATATTTCATAGGAGCTAGTTTTGCGATATCGGGTTTATCATTTAACGGATATAGCCCATAAACCATTGCTGTTACGGGATAAGATCTTTCGTAGTATGGTTTGTCAATGCCGGTTAGAATCCCTGGTTTGGAATCTCTACTCACAATGACAGCTTTTTTATTCTTGAGGATTGGTTCAAATTTATCCCTAATAATCCATTTGCCATCGACTTCGATAATGAATTTGATTCGGAAAAAATACCGTTTTTCCCCAACACGTGAAATTATCACTGCTGCTTTTTCATCATTCATGGTAGCGTCAACAACACCATCAATTCGAAATGTTGACCAACAATAGGATGCTCCATCACGCTTGAATTCATTAAAACAGTCTCTGATTTTATTAATCATGGCTTTATCAAGAATTTTATTCTTTGGTGTATCAGAGACTATATCGAGATTGAATTGAGCATCCTTCCAGGGTAATTTCTTGGACGCTTTTTTTGGTTTCTCGAGATTAAATTTGTTACGTTTTTTTGGTCTATCGAGATTAAATCTAGGACTGATTTTCAATAATCTCTTAAACTCTTTCATGTTTCCGTCTCTTGGACGTTTGATACGTTTTTTGGGTCTATCGAGATTAAATCTAGGATTGATTTTCAATAATCTCTTAAACTCTTTCATGTTTCCGTCTCTTGGACGTTTGATACGTTTTTTGGGTCTATCGAGATTAAATCTAGGACTGATTTTCAATAATCTCTTAAACTCTTTCATGTTTCCGTCTCTTGGACGTTTGATACGTTTTTTGGGTTTATCGAGATTAAATCTAGGACTGATTTTCAATAATCTCTTAAACTCTTTATCAGCATTGAATTCAGCATTTTTCGAAGGCGTTTTCCTTAACTCCTTCATTCTATAATTAAAACAAGCATTTAAATGAAAGATTTTTATATAATGAATCACTGCAAGTGGCTTATGATTGGATCAGTAACCCCGTGTAACAAATCATGCAGAAATGAGTTTTGTGGGTATCATATGCAAAGCTATCGTCGTGGAAGCCTTGGTCCGTTACCTTGTATTCTATGTGGAGTTGGGGTCAGGGGAAAATCGCAGTTGTGTTTGAATTGCGGTGGAAAGCGATACAGGGAGTTGAAGCGTTATTATGATAAAAGAATAAAAAATAGACAATCAATCAGAAATTATGACCCTGACGCTGACACTGATAAAGTCAGTATTCTTGACGCTGACAAAGTCAGTATCAAGGATAAAATCATAAGAACTCCTCAAGACTACATCGAAAGATTTATCATTAAACCAAACAATGAATTAGACAAACAATAGTATTATGTATACGAATGAACCAAGAATTCAGACCACACCCTGTGATCACAAATTATGAAGCATCAAGTGATGGTGTTGTAAGAAACCGCAGACTGAAGAAACCAGTTGGTTCTGTGAATAATCAAGGGTATTTGATATTTACTGTTAGGGAGGGAAAAGAAACGAAAACTTATCTCAATCATCGTTTCACATTTGAGTGTTTTTATGGATTGATCGAGGATGATTCTGTCATTGATCATATCGATTCTAATCCGAAGAACAATTCCTTATCAAATCTTCAAGCAATCACACAGAGTGAGAATTCCAAACGAGGGGGGACTGGGAAATACTCGAAAAAAGCGAGACCTGTGAAATCTTTGAATACGATAACTAACGAAGAAAAAATATTTCAATCAATAACCAGCGCCGGTAGACACTTCGATATTTGTTCACCCTCAGTACAAAGAGTTGCAGAGGGGATTTGTCGATCGGCTATTTCAAAAAAGACCGAACAAAAAATTCGATTTAGTTACGTCTAATGCGTCATATTTTTCATTTAGAAATATGTCATTGCTATAGAATAATGAATTCTGAAAACATGAATAGCATCATATCCGAGATTTCAAAATTGAAAGGTTGGGATATTGAACTATCAGATGGGTTAAATCCTGATCAAATCATGTCTGATTTTCAGGATATAGAATACGGAGTTAACAACAATAAATACATGCTGCCAAAGAAGTATGCGCTCATCAAAAGAATTCAGAATTCTATTCGGGACTCTCTCGCATTCTCCAGTGACGTAAGTGTGTTCGCTCCGTTGTATACCATCGTAGAACGAATACGAAAAGAATTGGGGTACGAATACGAATTGAAAAAGGAGGTTAATTCTAAAATTAGAAACCTACGGGCGTTAATTCAAGAAAATGAACAATTTTGATTGACCGACCATTTATCATTATTTGATTGACCGACCATTTATCATTATTTGATTGTGACCGTCCCTCATAGAGATTTTAATTTTTTTTAGCATTTTTTGATTGACAATGTCAGAAACACTGAATAAAAATTGATGGCTTTTTCGGATTGATCAAAAATAGAATGGCGAAAGTATCAGTATTATTATTTTTATATAGCAATTTTGATACTTTCGCCATCGATGAATGAAGATGTTCCACAGTGAAATAACGCTTCCATGACCATCCGATGGTGTTAGGTCGGGATTAAAAAAATTGTTTTGCAATTGAAAAATTGTTTCTGATTTCAAATAATGGTCAATGAAGCATTAACAACCCGATTGGCTCGTGAACGATTAGATGCAATTAAGAGATTTGTACCAATTCGTGACTCTGTACGGAATAAACTACAACAACGACAGAGTCTTCAGACTGATTTTGCTGCGGGGTCTGAAGAATTGTTTAAACCAGTAACAACAGCAACGAAGGAGATAGTGTCAACAATCTCTGAACAAGGAAAAAAACAAGAAGAGACTTTTCTCCCTGTGTTAGAAAAAATAGCAAAAAGAACTAAACAAACAAAAAAATCCTTGCAATCACTTCCTCAGGATATATCAACCGCTTCGAAACGAACATTTAAAGGATTTCAAGAAGAACTAGTTAGTGGACTACCTAGATCAATTATATTTACCGAGAGCGCTAAACAACAAATTCTCAACGAGGATATAGACAATTTAGGTGAATTCGCTGCTAACAGCTATGATTCACAAGAGAAGTTTTTCACGGACAATTATTCGGATTATAGAATGTCACATAATGAATGGGCTGATATAGTGTATGAAATAAATACTGGGGGTTTAGATAGAAGGATGAAGGACTACAGAGACTTCAAAAGAAAATTTCAACTCCAAATAAGACGGCCATATGATGAGAAGAAATTTTCGGGGAGTGGTCTAGTTGGAAACGCTAGCGTTTCATGTCCTGGTAGTGTTCTCAGTGATATATCACGATTAGAGGTTCTTGTAGGAGGGTTCCGAGCCGGAAATAACTCACCGGAAATAATTAATGAAGCAGCTGATATCTGTAGACGATTATTTCAGGGTGGTATCATGGATATCAGCACATATCGAGATTTCATTGGAGAGTTAGTGGAAAGTGGGTATCATAGTGACTGAATCGATTAGATAAATAACAATTAAAAAATTGTTTCTGATTTCAAATAATGATCATACACTACAATCATGATAAACCAACCCCCGTCTATGTAGTTAATTCACGGTTTCCGGTTTATAGAGCATACTACGGAGATGGTTTAGGCAATACCATTGCAGGGTTATTTGCGAGAATGGCTCCAAAAGTGATGCCGTTAGCTAAACAACTAGGAATGAAAGCAATTGATGTTATTCGTGATAAGGGTATTGGTGCTGTTGAAGATCTTGCTGGAAAAGCGTTTTCAGCCGCGAAAAATAAATTAACATCATTAGTGAGACGAAAAAAGAAACCGGTACCATTGCCATCTACAACGGAAATGCCTGCAAGTGTTAGTAGAATTATAAATAACGCAGTAGATGAAAAATTAGCGTCGATGGCTTTAACCCCCTTGATAAATCAAGGGGACCAAAGCAATATTGCAAACATGATAGCAGGAAGTGGCTTTAAAAAACTACGACGATGAAAATGGAAAATCGCGATTTAGACTCTGATAAATAGAATAAAATGTTCAAACAGTCACCTGATCCAGCGTTTGATATAGATGCCCCAGTTGGCAAGGATGATTCTGTACGCGATTATCAATATTACGCCTATCATGCAATAGACTCAAATAGTCGAGCAAGAATTGATCTTCAAGTCCATGATACCAGTAAATACTTTTTGCCCTGTGAAGCGTTTATTGAAGTAGAAGGAGAAATTGTAACAGCTGCTGATACTCCTGCTGTACCAGCACCGTATCCAGCTGGTACTCAAGTCGGTTTTGTCAATAATGGTATCATGGCGTTATTTGAGAGTGCTAGATATCTCATTGATGGAAAAGAAATTGAGTCCATAGATCGCGATGTTGATGTGGCTACAACAATAATCGGGTTAGCGAGATATTCTGACGATTATACAAGATCAGCAGGACCCTCTATGATGTTTGCAAAAGATGTTAAAAATACCGCTGGAGGAAATCAATTTATTATAAGACGACCAAAAAAACGTGATAATAGTGATGCTGAGGTCGAAGATATGATTATAAACAACGATGCTAATTTCAATCTAGGAGCTGCAACACGTATTTTAATGTTGCAAGGAGCGCGTAAATCATTTTCATGCGCGATTCCACTGCATCACATATTTGGATTCTGTAGAAACGTCCGAAAAGTTATCTACGGAGCGAAGCATACAGTATCGCTTGTACGAAAGAGTGATGATAACGACGCAATCTGGAGGATTCCAGCAGACAATGCAAATCCAAATGCTGATGCCGGTAAAGTCAATTTAACAAAAATATCATTGTGGATGCCAGTGTTGACTCCAGCAATCACCGCAGAAGAACGATTACTATCATTTATGGACGAAGGAGGAAAGTCGTTGTTAAGTTGGTTATCAGTGAGTACAGATGTGAAGCAATCAAATAACAACGGGTTATTCACTTGGAACCTAGCATCAAAACAAGGTGTTGCTGCGCCACGTCATATATTCGTAGCGTTACAAGATAACACACGAGTTGGCAATCAACTCTTCAGCCATATGATATTTGATCAATTAGGTGTTAAGGACGTCTCACTGAGAATAAACGGCCAGCAGGAACCATCCGAGGATGTACAACTCGATTACGGTCAGAATCATATTGCACGAGTTTATCATCGTCTGTTGTCATTTATGGCACGCGATCAAAATGTGGATACTGGTTTGCAAATATCACAATATGATTTTAAAAATCTGTATCCGATCTATTACTTCTCACTGGAACATCTCGATTTAACAAGACAATCTGTCGTTGATATACACTTTAGAGCTAATGTGCTTCGTGGTGCTATTGCTGATTATAGAGCGGTTGCTGTCATTCTCAGCGACAAATCAATGCTACTTGAAGGTGTTGGTGGAAGAATGAGAGTGGTAGATGCACCAGTGGAAAACATGTAATTGAAATTGTAAACGATTTAGAATCAATCTATTATGTATAATGTCATATAGTGTTATTAGTGTTGCGTTAACTCCCGGTCAATTAAAAAAATTGCAATCGGAATCAGCTAAAAAATGTGGAACCACAATCACGTTGAAACCCAACCAAATGACTGGTGGTGCAAATAAACTATCGCTGACAACTCGTCAGGTGAAACATTTCAATGATGCACTTGCAGCCAAAAAAGGTGTTCAGATTACTCTCTCTGCGGCTGCTATCAAAAATATGATTAAAACAGGCGGTATATTCCCGTTGTTAGCTGCGATACCAGCATTGATTGCAGCAGCAGCCCCAGCGGTGGCTAAAGCGGCAGCGTTAGGAGCCGTTGGTACTGCAGCAGGAATGGCACTACAGAAAGCAACTGGGAAAGGATATAAAAAAAAGGGACGATCCGTTCACGGATTGGGTCTAAGACTACCAGGAACCCCGTATTCGTGGTACAGCGGAAAGGGTCTAAGACTACCAGGAACGATTTATTAATTGAGGAACCTATGGTTCCAATGTCCAATTTTGATTTAATGGATGCTGCTAAAAAACTAGCGATTAAAAATTTTAGAGGTGTCTTTATGAAAGATCAATTACCACATCAACCAAACAGCGTTGAAACCGGTATTATTAATCTCGATAACAGCACCGGACCTGGAACTCACTGGGTTGCATACGCTATTGATCCACGTGGGATTGTCTATTTCGATTCATATGGATTAGCCCCACCAAAAGAGTTTTTGCGTTATATAAAAACCCTTCCAATGAAGACTTGGTATTCTACGCTACCAACACAACAAATGAATGACCCACCAATATGTGGCAGCGAAGTATTAAATGTCCTTGATGCTATTTCTAACTCCTTGAGTAACCCAAGCGGAAAACCACCACATGTTGTCGTGAATGAATACACCAGCAATCGCTTTTTAGAGAGAGAAAGAGTTTTACAATAACATGATTGATATTTGGGGGAGATCTTTGAAACCCAAACCCGATGGCGTAGCAACCCCTGATTCTATCAAGGATATAACAAAAAAAATTAAAGATGAAATCGCTGAGACGTTAAATTTAAAAAGTGTTGACCCGAATGAAATAGTTGTATTTCAGGACAAACAGGGTAAATTGAAAACCAGTAATATTTCTCTGGATGATATTTTAGTTAAACAACAAAACGCAATCGAGAACACCGTTGCGTTATTTTCCGATCAGGGTAAACTCAAACCGGGTGTACTCATTTCGACGATTACAGATCGATTAAAAACTATCAACGATGAGTTAAACAATTCTATAGTTGTACTAAAAACACTTGAATCTAAAATTGAAGAAAACGGAAAACAGTTTATATCATTTCGTAGAAATATCATTGATAAATTTATTGGAACCCAGTTGGATAAAATAGAAATAAAACTCCCTGATATTAAAAAATCCATCGATGAGACGAAAAACTTCATCGAAGCCGTCAAAGGTGATTTTTCGAGGATGATAACAATCATTGAAAAAACAAAAATTCCTCATGAGAAAACCAACAACGTGGTATACACAATCCAACACGGATCATTTGAGTGGACACCTACAAACAACAAATTAAATATCACTGCAACCGTTAAGGGTATTTATCGATTAACACTAGTAACACCATTAACTCAATTTAATATATCATCGTCGAGTTCATCCGGGGTTAATAATACGATTTCAACGATCATCGACAAGGATACAACTGAAAAGTTCACTATAACAGCTACTGATAAAAATTTGATTGGGGTTTCAGTAACCTGGTATGTGGAATTCGTAGCGGATTTAAGTAAATAACTAAATTGAAAGGATTTCACAATTGAAAACGCTAACTTTTTTAAAATAACAACAATGACTTTGTCATCGACGCAATGTCGCTATGATCAGGTCAGAGAATTTCAGAATAGACTCAAAACCCTCACTGAGGAGTATCAAATAAAAATAAAAAAATACCGACGAAGAATCACCGCAATTGATGTTATTATATACTCGGTGTCAAGCGTTCTCACTGGCGCCGGAATAATACTTGGATCGGTTATAATGATTGCCCCGGTCGTAGTTCCAATTTGCATTTCTGCGGTGGCTACAATCGGGGGTATATCAACCGGGATAGCAAAAAAGATATCATCATGCAGCCAGAGTAAACTGCAGAATTACTTACTTCAATTTCATATTGCATCAACCGCATACTCGCAATTATCATTGATGATATCATCGTCACTCGATAATACAATTATATCAGATAGTGAATTCTCAGCGATGGTCAGTATTTTTGATTCCGCGATATCGAAATTAGAGCGACAACATGAATATAATAACAATGACAACATCGATGGAATTAGAAAACACGAACCCAAAAAACAAAATGATCTCAATAATATCAACCATACCAGATTGTGAGTTCTCAGTGATGGTCAGTATTTATGATTCCTCGATACCAAAATTAGAAATAAATCATGAGTATAATAACAATGACAACACCGCAGGAATTACTTCAACGAGTAGTGGAGAACACGAACCCAGTACAAACAAGTATGATATCAATAACATCAACGAATCCAGAATTCAGTGTGAATTTCCCCTCTCCGGTTCCGGTGAAGGAGATAGCTCTAGCAAAACTACGAGTGTATCACAGTTGGCCTAATATCAGATCAAAATCATTTGGTGGTCAACAACCCAATAATTCACTGGTGTTTGCAAATGAGAATAAACCCGACGGAACCCCAGACTGGAAAGTTGTTTCGATACCAACAGGGTCATACCAAATCGAACAAATCAATAATGAATTCGCGCGTAGAATAAAATCGATTACTGGAACAGAATCGAAAATCGCTATAACAGTTCATGAGCCGACGCTATCATCTGCCATTGAAATAAACTCAGAAGAATATGTCGTAGATATCTATCAAAGCTCAATAAGAACCGTATTAGGATGGCCTGAATTACCACCCCGGGAAGAAACCGTTAAATTACCAGAACCACAAAAATCTGATTATATCACCGACAGAATAAAACCTAAAAATCCAATAAAGAGTTATAAAAAATACAACTTATTTATAGAGTTTTTTGGGTTAGCATACGAACATAGGGCGGAGGGTGGACCATTGCAATATAATTTTGTTAACGAACCTGAAATCATTAAAAATTTCACAGCAATGAATAATGATTTATCGCTGTTGTTAATATCTCTTAAATCCGGCTCTCTCAGCCGATATGAATTTATCAGCGTCGTAGAAACATGCAATAAAATTATCGACGATATGGAAAAATTTAATTCACAACTTATTCAAGTAATACTCGATGATAAAAACCCCATATCGAGAACAAAATTTGCATCAGACTATAAAATCCGCGTTGAAGATATCCCCACATTCAAACTACCAGGATATAACGTACCAGAACTAAAAAAACTTCTCAGTGACACCATCGATGTTGGTTTTAAAATAATTCATGATGCATGGAAAAAAACATCATCACCGGAAATAAAAATCCTCAAACATAATAATGACCCAGATGGTGGCGGTAGACATATCGCTCCGTTCAACGTGAATATTTCATCGGTGATTGCGCTTAATTTAGTGTGTGATGTTATTGAAGGAAGCTATCAAATTAATCTCGAACGATCAAATCAAGCTCAGCAAGGGTATATTCTTTATTCATTTGCACCAACAGCTCCTCCAGGATTTTTAATAATTGAGTCTCCGGTTAATCCAGTCTATATGCGATGCCATAATAATTCATTAACCAGAATTAATTTCAAACTCACCGACCAGTCCAATAATCTGATTGATTTACAAGAAGAGGTGTTAGTGATTAGTTTGTTTGTGAAATCCTAAATTGCTTTGCAATTTCAAAGGATTTTCGTCCTAAGGACTTTCATCATAAAGACTGGTTAAAATCATTTATTATTTTTTGTTAACCCAGTGATGAAATCACTAAGCAGCAGAGAGGGTGGATGACAACAAGTTGCGACCAAAATTAATTAAAAAATCGTTTTCATTTTTTTAATTAAAATGATTTCGTAGGGAGATTTCAACGAAATCCTACGGATCGTTTTAAGGATTCAATCAATTTTTTTTGTCTGAAAACGTTGTAGGATTCGCCATCTTTTGGTTAAAATAAGATTATAGGACGGCTCGTTTTAGGATTTCAATCAAATTTTGTCTCAAAACGTTGTAGGATTCACCCTCTCTGCTGCTCTTTTGATGAAAAACGGACTTTTTGGTTTTTCATGTTATGGATCAGTTGGGCTTAGATAAAAGCTTTTTGAAACCCTTTACCCCGCTTGGATTTGGTTAATACTTGGTTTATTGGATGCGCACCATTGGATAGTACGTCACCATACTTTAAAACCGGTTCCCACCATTTTTTTCAGCATGACTTTTGATGAAAAACGGACTTTTTGGTTTTTCATGTTATGGATCAGTTGGGCTTAGATAAAAGCTTTTTGAAACCCTTTACCCCGCTTGGATTTGGTTAATACTTGGTTTATTGGATGCGCACCATTGGATAGTACGTCACCATACTTTAAAACCGGTTCCCACCATTTTTTTCAGCATGACTTTTGATGAAAAACGGACTTTTTGGTTTTTCATGTTATGGATCAGTTGGGCTTAGATAAAAGCTTTTTGAAACCCTTTACCCCGCTTGGATTTGGTTAATACTTGGTTTATTGGATGCGCACCATTGGATAGTACGTCACCATACTTTAAAACCGGTTCCCACCATTTTTTTCAGCATGACTTTTGATGAAAAACGGACTTTTTGGTTTTTCATGTTATGGATCAGTTGGGCTTAGATAAAAGCTTTTTGAAACCCTTTACCCCGCTTGGATTTGGTTAATACTTGGTTTATTGGATGCGCACCATTGGATAGTACGTCACCATACTTTAAAACCGGTTCCCACCATTTTTTTCAGCATGACTTTTGATGAAAAACGGACTTTTTGGTTTTTCATGTTATGGATCAGTTGGGCTTAGATAAAAGCTTTTTGAAACCCTTTACCCCGCTTGGATTTGGTTAATACTTGGTTTATTGGATGCGCACCATTGGATAGTACGTCACCATACTTTAAAACCGGTTCCCACCATTTTTTTCAGCATGACTTTTGATGAAAAACGGACTTTTTGGTTTTTCATGTTATGGATCAGTTGGGCTTAGATAAAAGCTTTTTGAAACCCTTTACCCCGCTTGGATTTGGTTAATACTTGGTTTATTGGATGCGCACCATTGGATAGTACGTCACCATACTTTAAAACCGGTTCCCACCATTTTTTTCAGCATGACTTTTGATGAAAAACGGACTTTTTGGTTTTTCATGTTATGGATCAGTTGGGCTTAGATAAAAGCTTTTTGAAACCCTTTACCCCGCTTGGATTTGGTTAATACTTGGTTTATTGGATGCGCACCATTGGATAGTACGTCACCATACTTTAAAACCGGTTCCCACCATTTTTTTCAGCATGACTTTTGATGAAAAACGGACTTTTTGGTTTTTCATGTTATGGATCAGTTGGGCTTAGATAAAAGCTTTTTGAAACCCTTTACCCCGCTTGGATTTGGTTAATACTTGGTTTATTGGATGCGCACCATTGGATAGTACGTCACCATACTTTAAAACCGGTTCCCACCATTTTTTTCAGCATGACTTTTGATGAAAAACGGACTTTTTGGTTTTTCATGTTATGGATCAGTTGGGCTTAGATAAAAGCTTTTTGAAACCCTTTACCCCGCTTGGATTTGGTTAATACTTGGTTTATTGGATGCGCACCATTGGATAGTACGTCACCATACTTTAAAACCGGTTCCCACCATTTTTTTCAGCATGACTTTTGATGAAAAACGGACTTTTTGGTTTTTCATGTTATGGATCAGTTGGGCTTAGATAAAAGCTTTTTGAAACCCTTTACCCCGCTTGGATTTGGTTAATACTTGGTTTATTGGATGCGCACCATTGGATAGTACGTCACCATACTTTAAAACCGGTTCCCACCATTTTTTTCAGCATGACTTTTGATGAAAAACGGACTTTTTGGTTTTTCATGTTATGGATCAGTTGGGCTTAGATAAAAGCTTTTTGAAACCCTTTACCCCGCTTGGATTTGGTTAATACTTGGTTTATTGGATGCGCACCATTGGATAGTACGTCACCATACTTTAAAACCGGTTCCCACCATTTTTTTCAGCATGACTTTTGATGAAAAACGGACTTTTTGGTTTTTCATGTTATGGATCAGTTGGGCTTAGATAAAAGCTTTTTGAAACCCTTTACCCCGCTTGGATTTGGTTAATACTTGGTTTATTGGATGCGCACCATTGGATAGTACGTCACCATACTTTAAAACCGGTTCCCACCATTTTTTTCAGCATGACTTTTGATGAAAAACGGACTTTTTGGTTTTTCATGTTATGGATCAGTTGGGCTTAGATAAAAGCTTTTTGAAACCCTTTACCCCGCTTGGATTTGGTTAATACTTGGTTTATTGGATGCGCACCATTGGATAGTACGTCACCATACTTTAAAACCGGTTCCCACCATTTTTTTCAGCATGACTTTTGATGAAAAACGGACTTTTTGGTTTTTCATGTTATGGATCAGTTGGGCTTAGATAAAAGCTTTTTGAAACCCTTTACCCCGCTTGGATTTGGTTAATACTTGGTTTATTGGATGCGCACCATTGGATAGTACGTCACCATACTTTAAAACCGGTTCCCACCATTTTTTTCAGCATGACTTTTGATGAAAAACGGACTTTTTGGTTTTTCATGTTATGGATCAGTTGGGCTTAGATAAAAGCTTTTTGAAACCCTTTACCCCGCTTGGATTTGGTTAATACTTGGTTTATTGGATGCGCACCATTGGATAGTACGTCACCATACTTTAAAACCGGTTCCCACCATTTTTTTCAGCATGACTTTTGATGAAAAACGGACTTTTTGGTTTTTCATGTTATGGATCAGTTGGGCTTAGATAAAAGCTTTTTGAAACCCTTTACCCCGCTTGGATTTGGTTAATACTTGGTTTATTGGATGCGCACCATTGGATAGTACGTCACCATACTTTAAAACCGGTTCCCACCATTTTTTTCAGCATGACTTTTGATGAAAAACGGACTTTTTGGTTTTTCATGTTATGGATCAGTTGGGCTTAGATAAAAGCTTTTTGAAACCCTTTACCCCGCTTGGATTTGGTTAATACTTGGTTTATTGGATGCGCACCATTGGATAGTACGTCACCATACTTTAAAACCGGTTCCCACCATTTTTTTCAGCATGACTTTTGATGAAAAACGGACTTTTTGGTTTTTCATGTTATGGATCAGTTGGGCTTAGATAAAAGCTTTTTGAAACCCTTTACCCCGCTTGGATTTGGTTAATACTTGGTTTATTGGATGCGCACCATTGGATAGTACGTCACCATACTTTAAAACCGGTTCCCACCATTTTTTTCAGCATGACTTTTGATGAAAAACGGACTTTTTGGTTTTTCATGTTATGGATCAGTTGGGCTTAGATAAAAGCTTTTTGAAACCCTTTACCCCGCTTGGATTTGGTTAATACTTGGTTTATTGGATGCGCACCATTGGATAGTACGTCACCATACTTTAAAACCGGTTCCCACCATTTTTTTCAGCATGACTTTTGATGAAAAACGGACTTTTTGGTTTTTCATGTTATGGATCAGTTGGGCTTAGATAAAAGCTTTTTGAAACCCTTTACCCCGCTTGGATTTGGTTAATACTTGGTTTATTGGATGCGCACCATTGGATAGTACGTCACCATACTTTAAAACCGGTTCCCACCATTTTTTTCAGCATGACTTTTGATGAAAAACGGACTTTTTGGTTTTTCATGTTATGGATCAGTTGGGCTTAGATAAAAGCTTTTTGAAACCCTTTACCCCGCTTGGATTTGGTTAATACTTGGTTTATTGGATGCGCACCATTGGATAGTACGTCACCATACTTTAAAACCGGTTCCCACCATTTTTTTCAGCATGACTTTTGATGAAAAACGGACTTTTTGGTTTTTCATGTTATGGATCAGTTGGGCTTAGATAAAAGCTTTTTGAAACCCTTTACCCCGCTTGGATTTGGTTAATACTTGGTTTATTGGATGCGCACCATTGGATAGTACGTCACCATACTTTAAAACCGGTTCCCACCATTTTTTTCAGCATGACTTTTGATGAAAAACGGACTTTTTGGTTTTTCATGTTATGGATCAGTTGGGCTTAGATAAAAGCTTTTTGAAACCCTTTACCCCGCTTGGATTTGGTTAATACTTGGTTTATTGGATGCGCACCATTGGATAGTACGTCACCATACTTTAAAACCGGTTCCCACCATTTTTTTCAGCATGACTTTTGATGAAAAACGGACTTTTTGGTTTTTCATGTTATGGATCAGTTGGGCTTAGATAAAAGCTTTTTGAAACCCTTTACCCCGCTTGGATTTGGTTAATACTTGGTTTATTGGATGCGCACCATTGGATAGTACGTCACCATACTTTAAAACCGGTTCCCACCATTTTTTTCAGCATGACTTTTGATGAAAAACGGACTTTTTGGTTTTTCATGTTATGGATCAGTTGGGCTTAGATAAAAGCTTTTTGAAACCCTTTACCCCGCTTGGATTTGGTTAATACTTGGTTTATTGGATGCGCACCATTGGATAGTACGTCACCATACTTTAAAACCGGTTCCCACCATTTTTTTCAGCATGACTTTTGATGAAAAACGGACTTTTTGGTTTTTCATGTTATGGATCAGTTGGGCTTAGATAAAAGCTTTTTGAAACCCTTTACCCCGCTTGGATTTGGTTAATACTTGGTTTATTGGATGCGCACCATTGGATAGTACGTCACCATACTTTAAAACCGGTTCCCACCATTTTTTTCAGCATGACTTTTGATGAAAAACGGACTTTTTGGTTTTTCATGTTATGGATCAGTTGGGCTTAGATAAAAGCTTTTTGAAACCCTTTACCCCGCTTGGATTTGGTTAATACTTGGTTTATTGGATGCGCACCATTGGATAGTACGTCACCATACTTTAAAACCGGTTCCCACCATTTTTTTCAGCATGACTTTTGATGAAAAACGGACTTTTTGGTTTTTCATGTTATGGATCAGTTGGGCTTAGATAAAAGCTTTTTGAAACCCTTTACCCCGCTTGGATTTGGTTAATACTTGGTTTATTGGATGCGCACCATTGGATAGTACGTCACCATACTTTAAAACCGGTTCCCACCATTTTTTTCAGCATGACTTTTGATGAAAAACGGACTTTTTGGTTTTTCATGTTATGGATCAGTTGGGCTTAGATAAAAGCTTTTTGAAACCCTTTACCCCGCTTGGATTTGGTTAATACTTGGTTTATTGGATGCGCACCATTGGATAGTACGTCACCATACTTTAAAACCGGTTCCCACCATTTTTTTCAGCATGACTTTTGATGAAAAACGGACTTTTTGGTTTTTCATGTTATGGATCAGTTGGGCTTAGATAAAAGCTTTTTGAAACCCTTTACCCCGCTTGGATTTGGTTAATACTTGGTTTATTGGATGCGCACCATTGGATAGTACGTCACCATACTTTAAAACCGGTTCCCACCATTTTTTTCAGCATGACTTTTGATGAAAAACGGACTTTTTGGTTTTTCATGTTATGGATCAGTTGGGCTTAGATAAAAGCTTTTTGAAACCCTTTACCCCGCTTGGATTTGGTTAATACTTGGTTTATTGGATGCGCACCATTGGATAGTACGTCACCATACTTTAAAACCGGTTCCCACCATTTTTTTCAGCATGACTTTTGATGAAAAACGGACTTTTTGGTTTTTCATGTTATGGATCAGTTGGGCTTAGATAAAAGCTTTTTGAAACCCTTTACCCCGCTTGGATTTGGTTAATACTTGGTTTATTGGATGAGCACCATTGGATAGTACGTCACCATACTTTAAAACCGGTTCCCACCATTTTTTTCAGCATGACTTTTGATGAAAAACGGACTTTTTGGTTTTTCATGTTATGGATCAGTTGGGCTTAGATAAAAGCTTTTTGAAACCCTTTACCCCGCTTGGATTTGGTTAATACTTGGTTTATTGGATGCGCACCATTGGATAGTACGTCACCATACTTTAAAACCGGTTCCCACCATTTTTTTCAGCATGACTTTTGATGAAAAACGGACTTTTTGGTTTTTCATGTTATGGATCAGTTGGGCTTAGATAAAAGCTTTTTGAAACCCTTTACCCCGCTTGGATTTGGTTAATACTTGGTTTATTGGATGCGCACCATTGGATAGTACGTCACCATACTTTAAAACCGGTTCCCACCATTTTTTTCAGCATGACTTTTGATGAAAAACGGACTTTTTGGTTTTTCATGTTATGGATCAGTTGGGCTTAGATAAAAGCTTTTTGAAACCCTTTACCCCGCTTGGATTTGGTTAATACTTGGTTTATTGGATGCGCACCATTGGATAGTACGTCACCATACTTTAAAACCGGTTCCCACCATTTTTTTCAGCATGACTTTTGATGAAAAACGGACTTTTTGGTTTTTCATGTTATGGATCAGTTGGGCTTAGATAAAAGCTTTTTGAAACCCTTTACCCCGCTTGGATTTGGTTAATACTTGGTTTATTGGATGCGCACCATTGGATAGTACGTCACCATACTTTAAAACCGGTTCCCACCATTTTTTTCAGCATGACTTTTGATGAAAAACGGACTTTTTGGTTTTTCATGTTATGGATCAGTTGGGCTTAGATAAAAGCTTTTTGAAACCCTTTACCCCGCTTGGATTTGGTTAATACTTGGTTTATTGGATGCGCACCATTGGATAGTACGTCACCATACTTTAAAACCGGTTCCCACCATTTTTTTCAGCATGACTTTTGATGAAAAACGGACTTTTTGGTTTTTCATGTTATGGATCAGTTGGGCTTAGATAAAAGCTTTTTGAAACCCTTTACCCCGCTTGGATTTGGTTAATACTTGGTTTATTGGATGCGCACCATTGGATAGTACGTCACCATACTTTAAAACCGGTTCCCACCATTTTTTTCAGCATGACTTTTGATGAAAAACGGACTTTTTGGTTTTTCATGTTATGGATCAGTTGGGCTTAGATAAAAGCTTTTTGAAACCCTTTACCCCGCTTGGATTTGGTTAATACTTGGTTTATTGGATGCGCACCATTGGATAGTACGTCACCATACTTTAAAACCGGTTCCCACCATTTTTTTCAGCATGACTTTTGATGAAAAACGGACTTTTTGGTTTTTCATGTTATGGATCAGTTGGGCTTAGATAAAAGCTTTTTGAAACCCTTTACCCCGCTTGGATTTGGTTAATACTTGGTTTATTGGATGCGCACCATTGGATAGTACGTCACCATACTTTAAAACCGGTTCCCACCATTTTTTTCAGCATGACTTTTGATGAAAAACGGACTTTTTGGTTTTTCATGTTATGGATCAGTTGGGCTTAGATAAAAGCTTTTTGAAACCCTTTACCCCGCTTGGATTTGGTTAATACTTGGTTTATTGGATGCGCACCATTGGATAGTACGTCACCATACTTTAAAACCGGTTCCCACCATTTTTTTCAGCATGACTTTTGATGAAAAACGGACTTTTTGGTTTTTCATGTTATGGATCAGTTGGGCTTAGATAAAAGCTTTTTGAAACCCTTTACCCCGCTTGGATTTGGTTAATACTTGGTTTATTGGATGCGCACCATTGGATAGTACGTCACCATACTTTAAAACCGGTTCCCACCATTTTTTTCAGCATGACTTTTGATGAAAAACGGACTTTTTGGTTTTTCATGTTATGGATCAGTTGGGCTTAGATAAAAGCTTTTTGAAACCCTTTACCCCGCTTGGATTTGGTTAATACTTGGTTTATTGGATGCGCACCATTGGATAGTACGTCACCATACTTTAAAACCGGTTCCCACCATTTTTTTCAGCATGACTTTTGATGAAAAACGGACTTTTTGGTTTTTCATGTTATGGATCAGTTGGGCTTAGATAAAAGCTTTTTGAAACCCTTTACCCCGCTTGGATTTGGTTAATACTTGGTTTATTGGATGCGCACCATTGGATAGTACGTCACCATACTTTAAAACCGGTTCCCACCATTTTTTTCAGCATGACTTTTGATGAAAAACGGACTTTTTGGTTTTTCATGTTATGGATCAGTTGGGCTTAGATAAAAGCTTTTTGAAACCCTTTACCCCGCTTGGATTTGGTTAATACTTGGTTTATTGGATGCGCACCATTGGATAGTACGTCACCATACTTTAAAACCGGTTCCCACCATTTTTTTCAGCATGACTTTTGATGAAAAACGGACTTTTTGGTTTTTCATGTTATGGATCAGTTGGGCTTAGATAAAAGCTTTTTGAAACCCTTTACCCCGCTTGGATTTGGTTAATACTTGGTTTATTGGATGCGCACCATTGGATAGTACGTCACCATACTTTAAAACCGGTTCCCACCATTTTTTTCAGCATGACTTTTGATGAAAAACGGACTTTTTGGTTTTTCATGTTATGGATCAGTTGGGCTTAGATAAAAGCTTTTTGAAACCCTTTACCCCGCTTGGATTTGGTTAATACTTGGTTTATTGGATGCGCACCATTGGATAGTACGTCACCATACTTTAAAACCGGTTCCCACCATTTTTTTCAGCATGACTTTTGATGAAAAACGGACTTTTTGGTTTTTCATGTTATGGATCAGTTGGGCTTAGATAAAAGCTTTTTGAAACCCTTTACCCCGCTTGGATTTGGTTAATACTTGGTTTATTGGATGCGCACCATTGGATAGTACGTCACCATACTTTAAAACCGGTTCCCACCATTTTTTTCAGCATGACTTTTGATGAAAAACGGACTTTTTGGTTTTTCATGTTATGGATCAGTTGGGCTTAGATAAAAGCTTTTTGAAACCCTTTACCCCGCTTGGATTTGGTTAATACTTGGTTTATTGGATGCGCACCATTGGATAGTACGTCACCATACTTTAAAACCGGTTCCCACCATTTTTTTCAGCATGACTTTTGATGAAAAACGGACTTTTTGGTTTTTCATGTTATGGATCAGTTGGGCTTAGATAAAAGCTTTTTGAAACCCTTTACCCCGCTTGGATTTGGTTAATACTTGGTTTATTGGATGCGCACCATTGGATAGTACGTCACCATACTTTAAAACCGGTTCCCACCATTTTTTTCAGCATGACTTTTGATGAAAAACGGACTTTTTGGTTTTTCATGTTATGGATCAGTTGGGCTTAGATAAAAGCTTTTTGAAACCCTTTACCCCGCTTGGATTTGGTTAATACTTGGTTTATTGGATGCGCACCATTGGATAGTACGTCACCATACTTTAAAACCGGTTCCCACCATTTTTTTCAGCATGACTTTTGATGAAAAACGGACTTTTTGGTTTTTCATGTTATGGATCAGTTGGGCTTAGATAAAAGCTTTTTGAAACCCTTTACCCCGCTTGGATTTGGTTAATACTTGGTTTATTGGATGCGCACCATTGGATAGTACGTCACCATACTTTAAAACCGGTTCCCACCATTTTTTTCAGCATGACTTTTGATGAAAAACGGACTTTTTGGTTTTTCATGTTATGGATCAGTTGGGCTTAGATAAAAGCTTTTTGAAACCCTTTACCCCGCTTGGATTTGGTTAATACTTGGTTTATTGGATGCGCACCATTGGATAGTACGTCACCATACTTTAAAACCGGTTCCCACCATTTTTTTCAGCATGACTTTTGATGAAAAACGGACTTTTTGGTTTTTCATGTTATGGATCAGTTGGGCTTAGATAAAAGCTTTTTGAAACCCTTTACCCCGCTTGGATTTGGTTAATACTTGGTTTATTGGATGCGCACCATTGGATAGT
The DNA here is from genome assembly GCA_030141615.1 of Unio pictorum. Taxonomy (NCBI): domain Eukaryota; kingdom Metazoa; phylum Mollusca; class Bivalvia; order Unionida; family Unionidae; genus Unio; species Unio pictorum. The sequence continues at coordinate 36,755 of JARLTB010000614.1, forward strand.
ACGTCACCATACTTTAAAACCGGTTCCCACCATTTTTTTCAGCATGACTTTTGATGAAAAACGGACTTTTTGGTTTTTCATGTTATGGATCAGTTGGGCTTAGATAAAAGCTTTTTGAAACCCTTTACCCCGCTTGGATTTGGTTAATACTTGGTTTATTGGATGCGCACCATTGGATAGTACGTCACCATACTTTAAAACCGGTTCCCACCATTTTTTTCAGCATGACTTTTGATGAAAAACGGACTTTTTGGTTTTTCATGTTATGGATCAGTTGGGCTTAGATAAAAGCTTTTTGAAACCCTTTACCCCGCTTGGATTTGGTTAATACTTGGTTTATTGGATGCGCACCATTGGATAGTACGTCACCATACTTTAAAACCGGTTCCCACCATTTTTTTCAGCATGACTTTTGATGAAAAACGGACTTTTTGGTTTTTCATGTTATGGATCAGTTGGGCTTAGATAAAAGCTTTTTGAAACCCTTTACCCCGCTTGGATTTGGTTAATACTTGGTTTATTGGATGCGCACCATTGGATAGTACGTCACCATACTTTAAAACCGGTTCCCACCATTTTTTTCAGCATGACTTTTGATGAAAAACGGACTTTTTGGTTTTTCATGTTATGGATCAGTTGGGCTTAGATAAAAGCTTTTTGAAACCCTTTACCCCGCTTGGATTTGGTTAATACTTGGTTTATTGGATGCGCACCATTGGATAGTACGTCACCATACTTTAAAACCGGTTCCCACCATTTTTTTCAGCATGACTTTTGATGAAAAACGGACTTTTTGGTTTTTCATGTTATGGATCAGTTGGGCTTAGATAAAAGCTTTTTGAAACCCTTTACCCCGCTTGGATTTGGTTAATACTTGGTTTATTGGATGCGCACCATTGGATAGTACGTCACCATACTTTAAAACCGGTTCCCACCATTTTTTTCAGCATGACTTTTGATGAAAAACGGACTTTTTGGTTTTTCATGTTATGGATCAGTTGGGCTTAGATAAAAGCTTTTTGAAACCCTTTACCCCGCTTGGATTTGGTTAATACTTGGTTTATTGGATGCGCACCATTGGATAGTACGTCACCATACTTTAAAACCGGTTCCCACCATTTTTTTCAGCATGACTTTTGATGAAAAACGGACTTTTTGGTTTTTCATGTTATGGATCAGTTGGGCTTAGATAAAAGCTTTTTGAAACCCTTTACCCCGCTTGGATTTGGTTAATACTTGGTTTATTGGATGCGCACCATTGGATAGTACGTCACCATACTTTAAAACCGGTTCCCACCATTTTTTTCAGCATGACTTTTGATGAAAAACGGACTTTTTGGTTTTTCATGTTATGGATCAGTTGGGCTTAGATAAAAGCTTTTTGAAACCCTTTACCCCGCTTGGATTTGGTTAATACTTGGTTTATTGGATGCGCACCATTGGATAGTACGTCACCATACTTTAAAACCGGTTCCCACCATTTTTTTCAGCATGACTTTTGATGAAAAACGGACTTTTTGGTTTTTCATGTTATGGATCAGTTGGGCTTAGATAAAAGCTTTTTGAAACCCTTTACCCCGCTTGGATTTGGTTAATACTTGGTTTATTGGATGCGCACCATTGGATAGTACGTCACCATACTTTAAAACCGGTTCCCACCATTTTTTTCAGCATGACTTTTGATGAAAAACGGACTTTTTGGTTTTTCATGTTATGGATCAGTTGGGCTTAGATAAAAGCTTTTTGAAACCCTTTACCCCGCTTGGATTTGGTTAATACTTGGTTTATTGGATGCGCACCATTGGATAGTACGTCACCATACTTTAAAACCGGTTCCCACCATTTTTTTCAGCATGACTTTTGATGAAAAACGGACTTTTTGGTTTTTCATGTTATGGATCAGTTGGGCTTAGATAAAAGCTTTTTGAAACCCTTTACCCCGCTTGGATTTGGTTAATACTTGGTTTATTGGATGCGCACCATTGGATAGTACGTCACCATACTTTAAAACCGGTTCCCACCATTTTTTTCAGCATGACTTTTGATGAAAAACGGACTTTTTGGTTTTTCATGTTATGGATCAGTTGGGCTTAGATAAAAGCTTTTTGAAACCCTTTACCCCGCTTGGATTTGGTTAATACTTGGTTTATTGGATGCGCACCATTGGATAGTACGTCACCATACTTTAAAACCGGTTCCCACCATTTTTTTCAGCATGACTTTTGATGAAAAACGGACTTTTTGGTTTTTCATGTTATGGATCAGTTGGGCTTAGATAAAAGCTTTTTGAAACCCTTTACCCCGCTTGGATTTGGTTAATACTTGGTTTATTGGATGCGCACCATTGGATAGTACGTCACCATACTTTAAAACCGGTTCCCACCATTTTTTTCAGCATGACTTTTGATGAAAAACGGACTTTTTGGTTTTTCATGTTATGGATCAGTTGGGCTTAGATAAAAGCTTTTTGAAACCCTTTACCCCGCTTGGATTTGGTTAATACTTGGTTTATTGGATGCGCACCATTGGATAGTACGTCACCATACTTTAAAACCGGTTCCCACCATTTTTTTCAGCATGACTTTTGATGAAAAACGGACTTTTTGGTTTTTCATGTTATGGATCAGTTGGGCTTAGATAAAAGCTTTTTGAAACCCTTTACCCCGCTTGGATTTGGTTAATACTTGGTTTATTGGATGCGCACCATTGGATAGTACGTCACCATACTTTAAAACCGGTTCCCACCATTTTTTTCAGCATGACTTTTGATGAAAAACGGACTTTTTGGTTTTTCATGTTATGGATCAGTTGGGCTTAGATAAAAGCTTTTTGAAACCCTTTACCCCGCTTGGATTTGGTTAATACTTGGTTTATTGGATGCGCACCATTGGATAGTACGTCACCATACTTTAAAACCGGTTCCCACCATTTTTTTCAGCATGACTTTTGATGAAAAACGGACTTTTTGGTTTTTCATGTTATGGATCAGTTGGGCTTAGATAAAAGCTTTTTGAAACCCTTTACCCCGCTTGGATTTGGTTAATACTTGGTTTATTGGATGCGCACCATTGGATAGTACGTCACCATACTTTAAAACCGGTTCCCACCATTTTTTTCAGCATGACTTTTGATGAAAAACGGACTTTTTGGTTTTTCATGTTATGGATCAGTTGGGCTTAGATAAAAGCTTTTTGAAACCCTTTACCCCGCTTGGATTTGGTTAATACTTGGTTTATTGGATGCGCACCATTGGATAGTACGTCACCATACTTTAAAACCGGTTCCCACCATTTTTTTCAGCATGACTTTTGATGAAAAACGGACTTTTTGGTTTTTCATGTTATGGATCAGTTGGGCTTAGATAAAAGCTTTTTGAAACCCTTTACCCCGCTTGGATTTGGTTAATACTTGGTTTATTGGATGCGCACCATTGGATAGTACGTCACCATACTTTAAAACCGGTTCCCACCATTTTTTTCAGCATGACTTTTGATGAAAAACGGACTTTTTGGTTTTTCATGTTATGGATCAGTTGGGCTTAGATAAAAGCTTTTTGAAACCCTTTACCCCGCTTGGATTTGGTTAATACTTGGTTTATTGGATGCGCACCATTGGATAGTACGTCACCATACTTTAAAACCGGTTCCCACCATTTTTTTCAGCATGACTTTTGATGAAAAACGGACTTTTTGGTTTTTCATGTTATGGATCAGTTGGGCTTAGATAAAAGCTTTTTGAAACCCTTTACCCCGCTTGGATTTGGTTAATACTTGGTTTATTGGATGCGCACCATTGGATAGTACGTCACCATACTTTAAAACCGGTTCCCACCATTTTTTTCAGCATGACTTTTGATGAAAAACGGACTTTTTGGTTTTTCATGTTATGGATCAGTTGGGCTTAGATAAAAGCTTTTTGAAACCCTTTACCCCGCTTGGATTTGGTTAATACTTGGTTTATTGGATGCGCACCATTGGATAGTACGTCACCATACTTTAAAACCGGTTCCCACCATTTTTTTCAGCATGACTTTTGATGAAAAACGGACTTTTTGGTTTTTCATGTTATGGATCAGTTGGGCTTAGATAAAAGCTTTTTGAAACCCTTTACCCCGCTTGGATTTGGTTAATACTTGGTTTATTGGATGCGCACCATTGGATAGTACGTCACCATACTTTAAAACCGGTTCCCACCATTTTTTTCAGCATGACTTTTGATGAAAAACGGACTTTTTGGTTTTTCATGTTATGGATCAGTTGGGCTTAGATAAAAGCTTTTTGAAACCCTTTACCCCGCTTGGATTTGGTTAATACTTGGTTTATTGGATGCGCACCATTGGATAGTACGTCACCATACTTTAAAACCGGTTCCCACCATTTTTTTCAGCATGACTTTTGATGAAAAACGGACTTTTTGGTTTTTCATGTTATGGATCAGTTGGGCTTAGATAAAAGCTTTTTGAAACCCTTTACCCCGCTTGGATTTGGTTAATACTTGGTTTATTGGATGCGCACCATTGGATAGTACGTCACCATACTTTAAAACCGGTTCCCACCATTTTTTTCAGCATGACTTTTGATGAAAAACGGACTTTTTGGTTTTTCATGTTATGGATCAGTTGGGCTTAGATAAAAGCTTTTTGAAACCCTTTACCCCGCTTGGATTTGGTTAATACTTGGTTTATTGGATGCGCACCATTGGATAGTACGTCACCATACTTTAAAACCGGTTCCCACCATTTTTTTCAGCATGACTTTTGATGAAAAACGGACTTTTTGGTTTTTCATGTTATGGATCAGTTGGGCTTAGATAAAAGCTTTTTGAAACCCTTTACCCCGCTTGGATTTGGTTAATACTTGGTTTATTGGATGCGCACCATTGGATAGTACGTCACCATACTTTAAAACCGGTTCCCACCATTTTTTTCAGCATGACTTTTGATGAAAAACGGACTTTTTGGTTTTTCATGTTATGGATCAGTTGGGCTTAGATAAAAGCTTTTTGAAACCCTTTACCCCGCTTGGATTTGGTTAATACTTGGTTTATTGGATGCGCACCATTGGATAGTACGTCACCATACTTTAAAACCGGTTCCCACCATTTTTTTCAGCATGACTTTTGATGAAAAACGGACTTTTTGGTTTTTCATGTTATGGATCAGTTGGGCTTAGATAAAAGCTTTTTGAAACCCTTTACCCCGCTTGGATTTGGTTAATACTTGGTTTATTGGATGCGCACCATTGGATAGTACGTCACCATACTTTAAAACCGGTTCCCACCATTTTTTTCAGCATGACTTTTGATGAAAAACGGACTTTTTGGTTTTTCATGTTATGGATCAGTTGGGCTTAGATAAAAGCTTTTTGAAACCCTTTACCCCGCTTGGATTTGGTTAATACTTGGTTTATTGGATGCGCACCATTGGATAGTACGTCACCATACTTTAAAACCGGTTCCCACCATTTTTTTCAGCATGACTTTTGATGAAAAACGGACTTTTTGGTTTTTCATGTTATGGATCAGTTGGGCTTAGATAAAAGCTTTTTGAAACCCTTTACCCCGCTTGGATTTGGTTAATACTTGGTTTATTGGATGCGCACCATTGAGATAGTACGTCACCATACTTTAAAACCGGTTCCCACCATTTTTTTCAGCATGACTTTTGATGAAAAACGGACTTTTTGGTTTTTCATGTTATGGATCAGTTGGGCTTAGATAAAAGCTTTTTGAAACCCTTTACCCCGCTTGGATTTGGTTAATACTTGGTTTATTGGATGCGCACCATTGGATAGTACGTCACCATACTTTAAAACCGGTTCCCACCATTTTTTTCAGCATGACTTTTGATGAAAAACGGACTTTTTGGTTTTTCATGTTATGGATCAGTTGGGCTTAGATAAAAGCTTTTTGAAACCCTTTACCCCGCTTGGATTTGGTTAATACTTGGTTTATTGGATGCGCACCATTGGATAGTACGTCACCATACTTTAAAACCGGTTCCCACCATTTTTTTCAGCATGACTTTTGATGAAAAACGGACTTTTTGGTTTTTCATGTTATGGATCAGTTGGGCTTAGATAAAAGCTTTTTGAAACCCTTTACCCCGCTTGGATTTGGTTAATACTTGGTTTATTGGATGCGCACCATTGGATAGTACGTCACCATACTTTAAAACCGGTTCCCACCATTTTTTTCAGCATGACTTTTGATGAAAAACGGACTTTTTGGTTTTTCATGTTATGGATCAGTTGGGCTTAGATAAAAGCTTTTTGAAACCCTTTACCCCGCTTGGATTTGGTTAATACTTGGTTTATTGGATGCGCACCATTGGATAGTACGTCACCATACTTTAAAACCGGTTCCCACCATTTTTTTCAGCATGACTTTTGATGAAAAACGGACTTTTTGGTTTTTCATGTTATGGATCAGTTGGGCTTAGATAAAAGCTTTTTGAAACCCTTTACCCCGCTTGGATTTGGTTAATACTTGGTTTATTGGATGCGCACCATTGGATAGTACGTCACCATACTTTAAAACCGGTTCCCACCATTTTTTTCAGCATGACTTTTGATGAAAAACGGACTTTTTGGTTTTTCATGTTATGGATCAGTTGGGCTTAGATAAAAGCTTTTTGAAACCCTTTACCCCGCTTGGATTTGGTTAATACTTGGTTTATTGGATGCGCACCATTGGATAGTACGTCACCATACTTTAAAACCGGTTCCCACCATTTTTTTCAGCATGACTTTTGATGAAAAACGGACTTTTTGGTTTTTCATGTTATGGATCAGTTGGGCTTAGATAAAAGCTTTTTGAAACCCTTTACCCCGCTTGGATTTGGTTAATACTTGGTTTATTGGATGCGCACCATTGGATAGTACGTCACCATACTTTAAAACCGGTTCCCACCATTTTTTTCAGCATGACTTTTGATGAAAAACGGACTTTTTGGTTTTTCATGTTATGGATCAGTTGGGCTTAGATAAAAGCTTTTTGAAACCCTTTACCCCGCTTGGATTTGGTTAATACTTGGTTTATTGGATGCGCACCATTGGATAGTACGTCACCATACTTTAAAACCGGTTCCCACCATTTTTTTCAGCATGACTTTTGATGAAAAACGGACTTTTTGGTTTTTCATGTTATGGATCAGTTGGGCTTAGATAAAAGCTTTTTGAAACCCTTTACCCCGCTTGGATTTGGTTAATACTTGGTTTATTGGATGCGCACCATTGGATAGTACGTCACCATACTTTAAAACCGGTTCCCACCATTTTTTTCAGCATGACTTTTGATGAAAAACGGACTTTTTGGTTTTTCATGTTATGGATCAGTTGGGCTTAGATAAAAGCTTTTTGAAACCCTTTACCCCGCTTGGATTTGGTTAATACTTGGTTTATTGGATGCGCACCATTGGATAGTACGTCACCATACTTTAAAACCGGTTCCCACCATTTTTTTCAGCATGACTTTTGATGAAAAACGGACTTTTTGGTTTTTCATGTTATGGATCAGTTGGGCTTAGATAAAAGCTTTTTGAAACCCTTTACCCCGCTTGGATTTGGTTAATACTTGGTTTATTGGATGCGCACCATTGGATAGTACGTCACCATACTTTAAAACCGGTTCCCACCATTTTTTTCAGCATGACTTTTGATGAAAAACGGACTTTTTGGTTTTTCATGTTATGGATCAGTTGGGCTTAGATAAAAGCTTTTTGAAACCCTTTACCCCGCTTGGATTTGGTTAATACTTGGTTTATTGGATGCGCACCATTGGATAGTACGTCACCATACTTTAAAACCGGTTCCCACCATTTTTTTCAGCATGACTTTTGATGAAAAACGGACTTTTTGGTTTTTCATGTTATGGATCAGTTGGGCTTAGATAAAAGCTTTTTGAAACCCTTTACCCCGCTTGGATTTGGTTAATACTTGGTTTATTGGATGCGCACCATTGGATAGTACGTCACCATACTTTAAAACCGGTTCCCACCATTTTTTTCAGCATGACTTTTGATGAAAAACGGACTTTTTGGTTTTTCATGTTATGGATCAGTTGGGCTTAGATAAAAGCTTTTTGAAACCCTTTACCCCGCTTGGATTTGGTTAATACTTGGTTTATTGGATGCGCACCATTGGATAGTACGTCACCATACTTTAAAACCGGTTCCCACCATTTTTTTCAGCATGACTTTTGATGAAAAACGGACTTTTTGGTTTTTCATGTTATGGATCAGTTGGGCTTAGATAAAAGCTTTTTGAAACCCTTTACCCCGCTTGGATTTGGTTAATACTTGGTTTATTGGATGCGCACCATTGGATAGTACGTCACCATACTTTAAAACCGGTTCCCACCATTTTTTTCAGCATGACTTTTGATGAAAAACGGACTTTTTGGTTTTTCATGTTATGGATCAGTTGGGCTTAGATAAAAGCTTTTTGAAACCCTTTACCCCGCTTGGATTTGGTTAATACTTGGTTTATTGGATGCGCACCATTGGATAGTACGTCACCATACTTTAAAACCGGTTCCCACCATTTTTTTCAGCATGACTTTTGATGAAAAACGGACTTTTTGGTTTTTCATGTTATGGATCAGTTGGGCTTAGATAAAAGCTTTTTGAAACCCTTTACCCCGCTTGGATTTGGTTAATACTTGGTTTATTGGATGCGCACCATTGGATAGTACGTCACCATACTTTAAAACCGGTTCCCACCATTTTTTTCAGCATGACTTTTGATGAAAAACGGACTTTTTGGTTTTTCATGTTATGGATCAGTTGGGCTTAGATAAAAGCTTTTTGAAACCCTTTACCCCGCTTGGATTTGGTTAATACTTGGTTTATTGGATGCGCACCATTGGATAGTACGTCACCATACTTTAAAACCGGTTCCCACCATTTTTTTCAGCATGACTTTTGATGAAAAACGGACTTTTTGGTTTTTCATGTTATGGATCAGTTGGGCTTAGATAAAAGCTTTTTGAAACCCTTTACCCCGCTTGGATTTGGTTAATACTTGGTTTATTGGATGCGCACCATTGGATAGTACGTCACCATACTTTAAAACCGGTTCCCACCATTTTTTTCAGCATGACTTTTGATGAAAAACGGACTTTTTGGTTTTTCATGTTATGGATCAGTTGGGCTTAGATAAAAGCTTTTTGAAACCCTTTACCCCGCTTGGATTTGGTTAATACTTGGTTTATTGGATGCGCACCATTGGATAGTACGTCACCATACTTTAAAACCGGTTCCCACCATTTTTTTCAGCATGACTTTTGATGAAAAACGGACTTTTTGGTTTTTCATGTTATGGATCAGTTGGGCTTAGATAAAAGCTTTTTGAAACCCTTTACCCCGCTTGGATTTGGTTAATACTTGGTTTATTGGATGCGCACCATTGGATAGTACGTCACCATACTTTAAAACCGGTTCCCACCATTTTTTTCAGCATGACTTTTGATGAAAAACGGACTTTTTGGTTTTTCATGTTATGGATCAGTTGGGCTTAGATAAAAGCTTTTTGAAACCCTTTACCCCGCTTGGATTTGGTTAATACTTGGTTTATTGGATGCGCACCATTGGATAGTACGTCACCATACTTTAAAACCGGTTCCCACCATTTTTTTCAGCATGACTTTTGATGAAAAACGGACTTTTTGGTTTTTCATGTTATGGATCAGTTGGGCTTAGATAAAAGCTTTTTGAAACCCTTTACCCCGCTTGGATTTGGTTAATACTTGGTTTATTGGATGCGCACCATTGGATAGTACGTCACCATACTTTAAAACCGGTTCCCACCATTTTTTTCAGCATGACTTTTGATGAAAAACGGACTTTTTGGTTTTTCATGTTATGGATCAGTTGGGCTTAGATAAAAGCTTTTTGAAACCCTTTACCCCGCTTGGATTTGGTTAATACTTGGTTTATTGGATGCGCACCATTGGATAGTACGTCACCATACTTTAAAACCGGTTCCCACCATTTTTTTCAGCATGACTTTTGATGAAAAACGGACTTTTTGGTTTTTCATGTTATGGATCAGTTGGGCTTAGATAAAAGCTTTTTGAAACCCTTTACCCCGCTTGGATTTGGTTAATACTTGGTTTATTGGATGCGCACCATTGGATAGTACGTCACCATACTTTAAAACCGGTTCCCACCATTTTTTTCAGCATGACTTTTGATGAAAAACGGACTTTTTGGTTTTTCATGTTATGGATCAGTTGGGCTTAGATAAAAGCTTTTTGAAACCCTTTACCCCGCTTGGATTTGGTTAATACTTGGTTTATTGGATGCGCACCATTGGATAGTACGTCACCATACTTTAAAACCGGTTCCCACCATTTTTTTCAGCATGACTTTTGATGAAAAACGGACTTTTTGGTTTTTCATGTTATGGATCAGTTGGGCTTAGATAAAAGCTTTTTGAAACCCTTTACCCCGCTTGGATTTGGTTAATACTTGGTTTATTGGATGCGCACCATTGGATAGTACGTCACCATACTTTAAAACCGGTTCCCACCATTTTTTTCAGCATGACTTTTGATGAAAAACGGACTTTTTGGTTTTTCATGTTATGGATCAGTTGGGCTTAGATAAAAGCTTTTTGAAACCCTTTACCCCGCTTGGATTTGGTTAATACTTGGTTTATTGGATGCGCACCATTGGATAGTACGTCACCATACTTTAAAACCGGTTCCCACCATTTTTTTCAGCATGACTTTTGATGAAAAACGGACTTTTTGGTTTTTCATGTTATGGATCAGTTGGGCTTAGATAAAAGCTTTTTGAAACCCTTTACCCCGCTTGGATTTGGTTAATACTTGGTTTATTGGATGCGCACCATTGGATAGTACGTCACCATACTTTAAAACCGGTTCCCACCATTTTTTTCAGCATGACTTTTGATGAAAAACGGACTTTTTGGTTTTTCATGTTATGGATCAGTTGGGCTTAGATAAAAGCTTTTTGAAACCCTTTACCCCGCTTGGATTTGGTTAATACTTGGTTTATTGGATGCGCACCATTGGATAGTACGTCACCATACTTTAAAACCGGTTCCCACCATTTTTTTCAGCATGACTTTTGATGAAAAACGGACTTTTTGGTTTTTCATGTTATGGATCAGTTGGGCTTAGATAAAAGCTTTTTGAAACCCTTTACCCCGCTTGGATTTGGTTAATACTTGGTTTATTGGATGCGCACCATTGGATAGTACGTCACCATACTTTAAAACCGGTTCCCACCATTTTTTTCAGCATGACTTTTGATGAAAAACGGACTTTTTGGTTTTTCATGTTATGGATCAGTTGGGCTTAGATAAAAGCTTTTTGAAACCCTTTACCCCGCTTGGATTTGGTTAATACTTGGTTTATTGGATGCGCACCATTGGATAGTACGTCACCATACTTTAAAACCGGTTCCCACCATTTTTTTCAGCATGACTTTTGATGAAAAACGGACTTTTTGGTTTTTCATGTTATGGATCAGTTGGGCTTAGATAAAAGCTTTTTGAAACCCTTTACCCCGCTTGGATTTGGTTAATACTTGGTTTATTGGATGCGCACCATTGGATAGTACGTCACCATACTTTAAAACCGGTTCCCACCATTTTTTTCAGCATGACTTTTGATGAAAAACGGACTTTTTGGTTTTTCATGTTATGGATCAGTTGGGCTTAGATAAAAGCTTTTTGAAACCCTTTACCCCGCTTGGATTTGGTTAATACTTGGTTTATTGGATGCGCACCATTGGATAGTACGTCACCATACTTTAAAACCGGTTCCCACCATTTTTTTCAGCATGACTTTTGATGAAAAACGGACTTTTTGGTTTTTCATGTTATGGATCAGTTGGGCTTAGATAAAAGCTTTTTGAAACCCTTTACCCCGCTTGGATTTGGTTAATACTTGGTTTATTGGATGCGCACCATTGGATAGTACGTCACCATACTTTAAAACCGGTTCCCACCATTTTTTTCAGCATGACTTTTGATGAAAAACGGACTTTTTGGTTTTTCATGTTATGGATCAGTTGGGCTTAGATAAAAGCTTTTTGAAACCCTTTACCCCGCTTGGATTTGGTTAATACTTGGTTTATTGGATGCGCACCATTGGATAGTACGTCACCATACTTTAAAACCGGTTCCCACCATTTTTTTCAGCATGACTTTTGATGAAAAACGGACTTTTTGGTTTTTCATGTTATGGATCAGTTGGGCTTAGATAAAAGCTTTTTGAAACCCTTTACCCCGCTTGGATTTGGTTAATACTTGGTTTATTGGATGCGCACCATTGGATAGTACGTCACCATACTTTAAAACCGGTTCCCACCATTTTTTTCAGCATGACTTTTGATGAAAAACGGACTTTTTGGTTTTTCATGTTATGGATCAGTTGGGCTTAGATAAAAGCTTTTTGAAACCCTTTACCCCGCTTGGATTTGGTTAATACTTGGTTTATTGGATGCGCACCATTGGATAGTACGTCACCATACTTTAAAACCGGTTCCCACCATTTTTTTCAGCATGACTTTTGATGAAAAACGGACTTTTTGGTTTTTCATGTTATGGATCAGTTGGGCTTAGATAAAAGCTTTTTGAAACCCTTTACCCCGCTTGGATTTGGTTAATACTTGGTTTATTGGATGCGCACCATTGGATAGTACGTCACCATACTTTAAAACCGGTTCCCACCATTTTTTTCAGCATGACTTTTGATGAAAAACGGACTTTTTGGTTTTTCATGTTATGGATCAGTTGGGCTTAGATAAAAGCTTTTTGAAACCCTTTACCCCGCTTGGATTTGGTTAATACTTGGTTTATTGGATGCGCACCATTGGATAGTACGTCACCATACTTTAAAACCGGTTCCCACCATTTTTTTCAGCATGACTTTTGATGAAAAACGGACTTTTTGGTTTTTCATGTTATGGATCAGTTGGGCTTAGATAAAAGCTTTTTGAAACCCTTTACCCCGCTTGGATTTGGTTAATACTTGGTTTATTGGATGCGCACCATTGGATAGTACGTCACCATACTTTAAAACCGGTTCCCACCATTTTTTTCAGCATGACTTTTGATGAAAAACGGACTTTTTGGTTTTTCATGTTATGGATCAGTTGGGCTTAGATAAAAGCTTTTTGAAACCCTTTACCCCGCTTGGATTTGGTTAATACTTGGTTTATTGGATGCGCACCATTGGATAGTACGTCACCATACTTTAAAACCGGTTCCCACCATTTTTTTCAGCATGACTTTTGATGAAAAACGGACTTTTTGGTTTTTCATGTTATGGATCAGTTGGGCTTAGATAAAAGCTTTTTGAAACCCTTTACCCCGCTTGGATTTGGTTAATACTTGGTTTATTGGATGCGCACCATTGGATAGTACGTCACCATACTTTAAAACCGGTTCCCACCATTTTTTTCAGCATGACTTTTGATGAAAAACGGACTTTTTGGTTTTTCATGTTATGGATCAGTTGGGCTTAGATAAAAGCTTTTTGAAACCCTTTACCCCGCTTGGATTTGGTTAATACTTGGTTTATTGGATGCGCACCATTGGATAGTACGTCACCATACTTTAAAACCGGTTCCCACCATTTTTTTCAGCATGACTTTTGATGAAAAACGGACTTTTTGGTTTTTCATGTTATGGATCAGTTGGGCTTAGATAAAAGCTTTTTGAAACCCTTTACCCCGCTTGGATTTGGTTAATACTTGGTTTATTGGATGCGCACCATTGGATAGTACGTCACCATACTTTAAAACCGGTTCCCACCATTTTTTTCAGCATGACTTTTGATGAAAAACGGACTTTTTGGTTTTTCATGTTATGGATCAGTTGGGCTTAGATAAAAGCTTTTTGAAACCCTTTACCCCGCTTGGATTTGGTTAATACTTGGTTTATTGGATGCGCACCATTGGATAGTACGTCACCATACTTTAAAACCGGTTCCCACCATTTTTTTCAGCATGACTTTTGATGAAAAACGGACTTTTTGGTTTTTCATGTTATGGATCAGTTGGGCTTAGATAAAAGCTTTTTGAAACCCTTTACCCCGCTTGGATTTGGTTAATACTTGGTTTATTGGATGCGCACCATTGGATAGTACGTCACCATACTTTAAAACCGGTTCCCACCATTTTTTTCAGCATGACTTTTGATGAAAAACGGACTTTTTGGTTTTTCATGTTATGGATCAGTTGGGCTTAGATAAAAGCTTTTTGAAACCCTTTACCCCGCTTGGATTTGGTTAATACTTGGTTTATTGGATGCGCACCATTGGATAGTACGTCACCATACTTTAAAACCGGTTCCCACCATTTTTTTCAGCATGACTTTTGATGAAAAACGGACTTTTTGGTTTTTCATGTTATGGATCAGTTGGGCTTAGATAAAAGCTTTTTGAAACCCTTTACCCCGCTTGGATTTGGTTAATACTTGGTTTATTGGATGCGCACCATTGGATAGTACGTCACCATACTTTAAAACCGGTTCCCACCATTTTTTTCAGCATGACTTTTGATGAAAAACGGACTTTTTGGTTTTTCATGTTATGGATCAGTTGGGCTTAGATAAAAGCTTTTTGAAACCCTTTACCCCGCTTGGATTTGGTTAATACTTGGTTTATTGGATGCGCACCATTGGATAGTACGTCACCATACTTTAAAACCGGTTCCCACCATTTTTTTCAGCATGACTTTTGATGAAAAACGGACTTTTTGGTTTTTCATGTTATGGATCAGTTGGGCTTAGATAAAAGCTTTTTGAAACCCTTTACCCCGCTTGGATTTGGTTAATACTTGGTTTATTGGATGCGCACCATTGGATAGTACGTCACCATACTTTAAAACCGGTTCCCACCATTTTTTTCAGCATGACTTTTGATGAAAAACGGACTTTTTGGTTTTTCATGTTATGGATCAGTTGGGCTTAGATAAAAGCTTTTTGAAACCCTTTACCCCGCTTGGATTTGGTTAATACTTGGTTTATTGGATGCGCACCATTGGATAGTACGTCACCATACTTTAAAACCGGTTCCCACCATTTTTTTCAGCATGACTTTTGATGAAAAACGGACTTTTTGGTTTTTCATGTTATGGATCAGTTGGGCTTAGATAAAAGCTTTTTGAAACCCTTTACCCCGCTTGGATTTGGTTAATACTTGGTTTATTGGATGCGCACCATTGGATAGTACGTCACCATACTTTAAAACCGGTTCCCACCATTTTTTTCAGCATGACTTTTGATGAAAAACGGACTTTTTGGTTTTTCATGTTATGGATCAGTTGGGCTTAGATAAAAGCTTTTTGAAACCCTTTACCCCGCTTGGATTTGGTTAATACTTGGTTTATTGGATGCGCACCATTGGATAGTACGTCACCATACTTTAAAACCGGTTCCCACCATTTTTTTCAGCATGACTTTTGATGAAAAACGGACTTTTTGGTTTTTCATGTTATGGATCAGTTGGGCTTAGATAAAAGCTTTTTGAAACCCTTTACCCCGCTTGGATTTGGTTAATACTTGGTTTATTGGATGCGCACCATTGGATAGTACGTCACCATACTTTAAAACCGGTTCCCACCATTTTTTTCAGCATGACTTTTGATGAAAAACGGACTTTTTGGTTTTTCATGTTATGGATCAGTTGGGCTTAGATAAAAGCTTTTTGAAACCCTTTACCCCGCTTGGATTTGGTTAATACTTGGTTTATTGGATGCGCACCATTGGATAGTACGTCACCATACTTTAAAACCGGTTCCCACCATTTTTTTCAGCATGACTTTTGATGAAAAACGGACTTTTTGGTTTTTCATGTTATGGATCAGTTGGGCTTAGATAAAAGCTTTTTGAAACCCTTTACCCCGCTTGGATTTGGTTAATACTTGGTTTATTGGATGCGCACCATTGGATAGTACGTCACCATACTTTAAAACCGGTTCCCACCATTTTTTTCAGCATGACTTTTGATGAAAAACGGACTTTTTGGTTTTTCATGTTATGGATCAGTTGGGCTTAGATAAAAGCTTTTTGAAACCCTTTACCCCGCTTGGATTTGGTTAATACTTGGTTTATTGGATGCGCACCATTGGATAGTACGTCACCATACTTTAAAACCGGTTCCCACCATTTTTTTCAGCATGACTTTTGATGAAAAACGGACTTTTTGGTTTTTCATGTTATGGATCAGTTGGGCTTAGATAAAAGCTTTTTGAAACCCTTTACCCCGCTTGGATTTGGTTAATACTTGGTTTATTGGATGCGCACCATTGGATAGTACGTCACCATACTTTAAAACCGGTTCCCACCATTTTTTTCAGCATGACTTTTGATGAAAAACGGACTTTTTGGTTTTTCATGTTATGGATCAGTTGGGCTTAGATAAAAGCTTTTTGAAACCCTTTACCCCGCTTGGATTTGGTTAATACTTGGTTTATTGGATGCGCACCATTGGATA
This sequence comes from Unio pictorum, assembly GCA_030141615.1. Taxonomy (NCBI): domain Eukaryota; kingdom Metazoa; phylum Mollusca; class Bivalvia; order Unionida; family Unionidae; genus Unio; species Unio pictorum. Next base: position 53,225 of record JARLTB010000614.1, read on the forward strand.
GTACGTCACCATACTTTAAAACCGGTTCCCACCATTTTTTTCAGCATGACTTTTGATGAAAAACGGACTTTTTGGTTTTTCATGTTATGGATCAGTTGGGCTTAGATAAAAGCTTTTTGAAACCCTTTACCCCGCTTGGATTTGGTTAATACTTGGTTTATTGGATGCGCACCATTGGATAGTACGTCACCATACTTTAAAACCGGTTCCCACCATTTTTTTCAGCATGACTTTTGATGAAAAACGGACTTTTTGGTTTTTCATGTTATGGATCAGTTGGGCTTAGATAAAAGCTTTTTGAAACCCTTTACCCCGCTTGGATTTGGTTAATACTTGGTTTATTGGATGCGCACCATTGGATAGTACGTCACCATACTTTAAAACCGGTTCCCACCATTTTTTTCAGCATGACTTTTGATGAAAAACGGACTTTTTGGTTTTTCATGTTATGGATCAGTTGGGCTTAGATAAAAGCTTTTTGAAACCCTTTACCCCGCTTGGATTTGGTTAATACTTGGTTTATTGGATGCGCACCATTGGATAGTACGTCACCATACTTTAAAACCGGTTCCCACCATTTTTTTCAGCATGACTTTTGATGAAAAACGGACTTTTTGGTTTTTCATGTTATGGATCAGTTGGGCTTAGATAAAAGCTTTTTGAAACCCTTTACCCCGCTTGGATTTGGTTAATACTTGGTTTATTGGATGCGCACCATTGGATAGTACGTCACCATACTTTAAAACCGGTTCCCACCATTTTTTTCAGCATGACTTTTGATGAAAAACGGACTTTTTGGTTTTTCATGTTATGGATCAGTTGGGCTTAGATAAAAGCTTTTTGAAACCCTTTACCCCGCTTGGATTTGGTTAATACTTGGTTTATTGGATGCGCACCATTGGATAGTACGTCACCATACTTTAAAACCGGTTCCCACCATTTTTTTCAGCATGACTTTTGATGAAAAACGGACTTTTTGGTTTTTCATGTTATGGATCAGTTGGGCTTAGATAAAAGCTTTTTGAAACCCTTTACCCCGCTTGGATTTGGTTAATACTTGGTTTATTGGATGCGCACCATTGGATAGTACGTCACCATACTTTAAAACCGGTTCCCACCATTTTTTTCAGCATGACTTTTGATGAAAAACGGACTTTTTGGTTTTTCATGTTATGGATCAGTTGGGCTTAGATAAAAGCTTTTTGAAACCCTTTACCCCGCTTGGATTTGGTTAATACTTGGTTTATTGGATGCGCACCATTGGATAGTACGTCACCATACTTTAAAACCGGTTCCCACCATTTTTTTCAGCATGACTTTTGATGAAAAACGGACTTTTTGGTTTTTCATGTTATGGATCAGTTGGGCTTAGATAAAAGCTTTTTGAAACCCTTTACCCCGCTTGGATTTGGTTAATACTTGGTTTATTGGATGCGCACCATTGGATAGTACGTCACCATACTTTAAAACCGGTTCCCACCATTTTTTTCAGCATGACTTTTGATGAAAAACGGACTTTTTGGTTTTTCATGTTATGGATCAGTTGGGCTTAGATAAAAGCTTTTTGAAACCCTTTACCCCGCTTGGATTTGGTTAATACTTGGTTTATTGGATGCGCACCATTGGATAGTACGTCACCATACTTTAAAACCGGTTCCCACCATTTTTTTCAGCATGACTTTTGATGAAAAACGGACTTTTTGGTTTTTCATGTTATGGATCAGTTGGGCTTAGATAAAAGCTTTTTGAAACCCTTTACCCCGCTTGGATTTGGTTAATACTTGGTTTATTGGATGCGCACCATTGGATAGTACGTCACCATACTTTAAAACCGGTTCCCACCATTTTTTTCAGCATGACTTTTGATGAAAAACGGACTTTTTGGTTTTTCATGTTATGGATCAGTTGGGCTTAGATAAAAGCTTTTTGAAACCCTTTACCCCGCTTGGATTTGGTTAATACTTGGTTTATTGGATGCGCACCATTGGATAGTACGTCACCATACTTTAAAACCGGTTCCCACCATTTTTTTCAGCATGACTTTTGATGAAAAACGGACTTTTTGGTTTTTCATGTTATGGATCAGTTGGGCTTAGATAAAAGCTTTTTGAAACCCTTTACCCCGCTTGGATTTGGTTAATACTTGGTTTATTGGATGCGCACCATTGGATAGTACGTCACCATACTTTAAAACCGGTTCCCACCATTTTTTTCAGCATGACTTTTGATGAAAAACGGACTTTTTGGTTTTTCATGTTATGGATCAGTTGGGCTTAGATAAAAGCTTTTTGAAACCCTTTACCCCGCTTGGATTTGGTTAATACTTGGTTTATTGGATGCGCACCATTGGATAGTACGTCACCATACTTTAAAACCGGTTCCCACCATTTTTTTCAGCATGACTTTTGATGAAAAACGGACTTTTTGGTTTTTCATGTTATGGATCAGTTGGGCTTAGATAAAAGCTTTTTGAAACCCTTTACCCCGCTTGGATTTGGTTAATACTTGGTTTATTGGATGCGCACCATTGGATAGTACGTCACCATACTTTAAAACCGGTTCCCACCATTTTTTTCAGCATGACTTTTGATGAAAAACGGACTTTTTGGTTTTTCATGTTATGGATCAGTTGGGCTTAGATAAAAGCTTTTTGAAACCCTTTACCCCGCTTGGATTTGGTTAATACTTGGTTTATTGGATGCGCACCATTGGATAGTACGTCACCATACTTTAAAACCGGTTCCCACCATTTTTTTCAGCATGACTTTTGATGAAAAACGGACTTTTTGGTTTTTCATGTTATGGATCAGTTGGGCTTAGATAAAAGCTTTTTGAAACCCTTTACCCCGCTTGGATTTGGTTAATACTTGGTTTATTGGATGCGCACCATTGGATAGTACGTCACCATACTTTAAAACCGGTTCCCACCATTTTTTTCAGCATGACTTTTGATGAAAAACGGACTTTTTGGTTTTTCATGTTATGGATCAGTTGGGCTTAGATAAAAGCTTTTTGAAACCCTTTACCCCGCTTGGATTTGGTTAATACTTGGTTTATTGGATGCGCACCATTGGATAGTACGTCACCATACTTTAAAACCGGTTCCCACCATTTTTTTCAGCATGACTTTTGATGAAAAACGGACTTTTTGGTTTTTCATGTTATGGATCAGTTGGGCTTAGATAAAAGCTTTTTGAAACCCTTTACCCCGCTTGGATTTGGTTAATACTTGGTTTATTGGATGCGCACCATTGGATAGTACGTCACCATACTTTAAAACCGGTTCCCACCATTTTTTTCAGCATGACTTTTGATGAAAAACGGACTTTTTGGTTTTTCATGTTATGGATCAGTTGGGCTTAGATAAAAGCTTTTTGAAACCCTTTACCCCGCTTGGATTTGGTTAATACTTGGTTTATTGGATGCGCACCATTGGATAGTACGTCACCATACTTTAAAACCGGTTCCCACCATTTTTTTCAGCATGACTTTTGATGAAAAACGGACTTTTTGGTTTTTCATGTTATGGATCAGTTGGGCTTAGATAAAAGCTTTTTGAAACCCTTTACCCCGCTTGGATTTGGTTAATACTTGGTTTATTGGATGCGCACCATTGGATAGTACGTCACCATACTTTAAAACCGGTTCCCGACCATTTTTTTCAGCATGACTTTTGATGAAAAACGGACTTTTTGGTTTTTCATGTTATGGATCAGTTGGGCTTAGATAAAAGCTTTTTGAAACCCTTTACCCCGCTTGGATTTGGTTAATACTTGGTTTATTGGATGCGCACCATTGGATAGTACGTCACCATACTTTAAAACCGGTTCCCACCATTTTTTTCAGCATGACTTTTGATGAAAAACGGACTTTTTGGTTTTTCATGTTATGGATCAGTTGGGCTTAGATAAAAGCTTTTTGAAACCCTTTACCCCGCTTGGATTTGGTTAATACTTGGTTTATTGGATGCGCACCATTGGATAGTACGTCACCATACTTTAAAACCGGTTCCCACCATTTTTTTCAGCATGACTTTTGATGAAAAACGGACTTTTTGGTTTTTCATGTTATGGATCAGTTGGGCTTAGATAAAAGCTTTTTGAAACCCTTTACCCCGCTTGGATTTGGTTAATACTTGGTTTATTGGATGCGCACCATTGGATAGTACGTCACCATACTTTAAAACCGGTTCCCACCATTTTTTTCAGCATGACTTTTGATGAAAAACGGACTTTTTGGTTTTTCATGTTATGGATCAGTTGGGCTTAGATAAAAGCTTTTTGAAACCCTTTACCCCGCTTGGATTTGGTTAATACTTGGTTTATTGGATGCGCACCATTGGATAGTACGTCACCATACTTTAAAACCGGTTCCCACCATTTTTTTCAGCATGACTTTTGATGAAAAACGGACTTTTTGGTTTTTCATGTTATGGATCAGTTGGGCTTAGATAAAAGCTTTTTGAAACCCTTTACCCCGCTTGGATTTGGTTAATACTTGGTTTATTGGATGCGCACCATTGGATAGTACGTCACCATACTTTAAAACCGGTTCCCACCATTTTTTTCAGCATGACTTTTGATGAAAAACGGACTTTTTGGTTTTTCATGTTATGGATCAGTTGGGCTTAGATAAAAGCTTTTTGAAACCCTTTACCCCGCTTGGATTTGGTTAATACTTGGTTTATTGGATGCGCACCATTGGATAGTACGTCACCATACTTTAAAACCGGTTCCCACCATTTTTTTCAGCATGACTTTTGATGAAAAACGGACTTTTTGGTTTTTCATGTTATGGATCAGTTGGGCTTAGATAAAAGCTTTTTGAAACCCTTTACCCCGCTTGGATTTGGTTAATACTTGGTTTATTGGATGCGCACCATTGGATAGTACGTCACCATACTTTAAAACCGGTTCCCACCATTTTTTTCAGCATGACTTTTGATGAAAAACGGACTTTTTGGTTTTTCATGTTATGGATCAGTTGGGCTTAGATAAAAGCTTTTTGAAACCCTTTACCCCGCTTGGATTTGGTTAATACTTGGTTTATTGGATGCGCACCATTGGATAGTACGTCACCATACTTTAAAACCGGTTCCCACCATTTTTTTCAGCATGACTTTTGATGAAAAACGGACTTTTTGGTTTTTCATGTTATGGATCAGTTGGGCTTAGATAAAAGCTTTTTGAAACCCTTTACCCCGCTTGGATTTGGTTAATACTTGGTTTATTGGATGCGCACCATTGGATAGTACGTCACCATACTTTAAAACCGGTTCCCACCATTTTTTTCAGCATGACTTTTGATGAAAAACGGACTTTTTGGTTTTTCATGTTATGGATCAGTTGGGCTTAGATAAAAGCTTTTTGAAACCCTTTACCCCGCTTGGATTTGGTTAATACTTGGTTTATTGGATGCGCACCATTGGATAGTACGTCACCATACTTTAAAACCGGTTCCCGACCATTTTTTTCAGCATGACTTTTGATGAAAAACGGACTTTTTGGTTTTTCATGTTATGGATCAGTTGGGCTTAGATAAAAGCTTTTTGAAACCCTTTACCCCGCTTGGATTTGGTTAATACTTGGTTTATTGGATGCGCACCATTGGATAGTACGTCACCATACTTTAAAACCGGTTCCCACCATTTTTTTCAGCATGACTTTTGATGAAAAACGGACTTTTTGGTTTTTCATGTTATGGATCAGTTGGGCTTAGATAAAAGCTTTTTGAAACCCTTTACCCCGCTTGGATTTGGTTAATACTTGGTTTATTGGATGCGCACCATTGGATAGTACGTCACCATACTTTAAAACCGGTTCCCACCATTTTTTTCAGCATGACTTTTGATGAAAAACGGACTTTTTGGTTTTTCATGTTATGGATCAGTTGGGCTTAGATAAAAGCTTTTTGAAACCCTTTACCCCGCTTGGATTTGGTTAATACTTGGTTTATTGGATGCGCACCATTGGATAGTACGTCACCATACTTTAAAACCGGTTCCCACCATTTTTTTCAGCATGACTTTTGATGAAAAACGGACTTTTTGGTTTTTCATGTTATGGATCAGTTGGGCTTAGATAAAAGCTTTTTGAAACCCTTTACCCCGCTTGGATTTGGTTAATACTTGGTTTATTGGATGCGCACCATTGGATAGTACGTCACCATACTTTAAAACCGGTTCCCACCATTTTTTTCAGCATGACTTTTGATGAAAAACGGACTTTTTGGTTTTTCATGTTATGGATCAGTTGGGCTTAGATAAAAGCTTTTTGAAACCCTTTACCCCGCTTGGATTTGGTTAATACTTGGTTTATTGGATGCGCACCATTGGATAGTACGTCACCATACTTTAAAACCGGTTCCCACCATTTTTTTCAGCATGACTTTTGATGAAAAACGGACTTTTTGGTTTTTCATGTTATGGATCAGTTGGGCTTAGATAAAAGCTTTTTGAAACCCTTTACCCCGCTTGGATTTGGTTAATACTTGGTTTATTGGATGCGCACCATTGGATAGTACGTCACCATACTTTAAAACCGGTTCCCACCATTTTTTTCAGCATGACTTTTGATGAAAAACGGACTTTTTGGTTTTTCATGTTATGGATCAGTTGGGCTTAGATAAAAGCTTTTTGAAACCCTTTACCCCGCTTGGATTTGGTTAATACTTGGTTTATTGGATGCGCACCATTGGATAGTACGTCACCATACTTTAAAACCGGTTCCCACCATTTTTTTCAGCATGACTTTTGATGAAAAACGGACTTTTTGGTTTTTCATGTTATGGATCAGTTGGGCTTAGATAAAAGCTTTTTGAAACCCTTTACCCCGCTTGGATTTGGTTAATACTTGGTTTATTGGATGCGCACCATTGGATAGTACGTCACCATACTTTAAAACCGGTTCCCACCATTTTTTTCAGCATGACTTTTGATGAAAAACGGACTTTTTGGTTTTTCATGTTATGGATCAGTTGGGCTTAGATAAAAGCTTTTTGAAACCCTTTACCCCGCTTGGATTTGGTTAATACTTGGTTTATTGGATGCGCACCATTGGATAGTACGTCACCATACTTTAAAACCGGTTCCCACCATTTTTTTCAGCATGACTTTTGATGAAAAACGGACTTTTTGGTTTTTCATGTTATGGATCAGTTGGGCTTAGATAAAAGCTTTTTGAAACCCTTTACCCCGCTTGGATTTGGTTAATACTTGGTTTATTGGATGCGCACCATTGGATAGTACGTCACCATACTTTAAAACCGGTTCCCACCATTTTTTTCAGCATGACTTTTGATGAAAAACGGACTTTTTGGTTTTTCATGTTATGGATCAGTTGGGCTTAGATAAAAGCTTTTTGAAACCCTTTACCCCGCTTGGATTTGGTTAATACTTGGTTTATTGGATGCGCACCATTGGATAGTACGTCACCATACTTTAAAACCGGTTCCCACCATTTTTTTCAGCATGACTTTTGATGAAAAACGGACTTTTTGGTTTTTCATGTTATGGATCAGTTGGGCTTAGATAAAAGCTTTTTGAAACCCTTTACCCCGCTTGGATTTGGTTAATACTTGGTTTATTGGATGCGCACCATTGGATAGTACGTCACCATACTTTAAAACCGGTTCCCACCATTTTTTTCAGCATGACTTTTGATGAAAAACGGACTTTTTGGTTTTTCATGTTATGGATCAGTTGGGCTTAGATAAAAGCTTTTTGAAACCCTTTACCCCGCTTGGATTTGGTTAATACTTGGTTTATTGGATGCGCACCATTGGATAGTACGTCACCATACTTTAAAACCGGTTCCCACCATTTTTTTCAGCATGACTTTTGATGAAAAACGGACTTTTTGGTTTTTCATGTTATGGATCAGTTGGGCTTAGATAAAAGCTTTTTGAAACCCTTTACCCCGCTTGGATTTGGTTAATACTTGGTTTATTGGATGCGCACCATTGGATAGTACGTCACCATACTTTAAAACCGGTTCCCACCATTTTTTTCAGCATGACTTTTGATGAAAAACGGACTTTTTGGTTTTTCATGTTATGGATCAGTTGGGCTTAGATAAAAGCTTTTTGAAACCCTTTACCCCGCTTGGATTTGGTTAATACTTGGTTTATTGGATGCGCACCATTGGATAGTACGTCACCATACTTTAAAACCGGTTCCCACCATTTTTTTCAGCATGACTTTTGATGAAAAACGGACTTTTTGGTTTTTCATGTTATGGATCAGTTGGGCTTAGATAAAAGCTTTTTGAAACCCTTTACCCCGCTTGGATTTGGTTAATACTTGGTTTATTGGATGCGCACCATTGGATAGTACGTCA
>JARLTB010000615.1:0-31567 GCA_030141615.1 Unio pictorum
CCTTTACCCGCTTGGATTTGGTTAATACTTGGTTTATTGGATGCGCACCATTGGATAGTACGTCACCATACTTTAAAACCGGTTCCCACCATTTTTTTTCAGCATGACTTTTGATGAAAAACGGACTTTTTGGTTTTTCATGTTATGGATCAGTTGGGCTTAGATAAAAGCTTTTTGAAACCCTTTACCCCGCTTGGATTTGGTTAATACTTGGTTTATTGGATGCGCACCATTGGATAGTACGTCACCATACTTTAAAACCGGTTCCCACCATTTTTTTCAGCATGACTTTTGATGAAAAACGGACTTTTGGTTTTTCATGTTATGGATCAGTTGGGCTTAGATAAAAGCTTTTTGAAACCCTTTACCCCGCTTGGATTTGGTTAATACTTGGTTTATTGGATGCGCACCATTGGATAGTACGTCACCATACTTTAAAACCGGTTCCCACCATTTTTTTCAGCATGACTTTTGATGAAAAACGGACTTTTTGGTTTTTCATGTTATGGATCAGTTGGGCTTAGATAAAAGCTTTTTGAAACCCTTTACCCCGCTTGGATTTGGTTAATACTTGGTTTATTGGATGCGCACCATTGGATAGTACGTCACCATACTTTAAAACCGGTTCCCACCATTTTTTTCAGCATGACTTTTGATGAAAAACGGACTTTTTGGTTTTTCATGTATGGATCAGTTGGGCTTAGATAAAAGCTTTTTGAAACCCTTTACCCCGCTTGGATTTGGTTAATACTTGGTTTATTGGATGCGCACCATTGATAGTACGTCACCATACTTTAAAACCGGTTCCCACCATTTTTTTCAGCATGACTTTTGATGAAAAACGGACTTTTTGGTTTTTCATGTTATGGATCAGTTGGGCTTAGATAAAAGCTTTTTGAAACCCTTTACCCCGCTTGGATTTGGTTAATACTTGGTTTATTGGATGCGCACCATTGGATAGTACGTCACCATACTTTAAAACCGGTTCCCACCATTTTTTTCAGCATGACTTTTGATGAAAAACGGACTTTTTGGTTTTTCATGTTATGGATCAGTTGGGCTTAGATAAAAGCTTTTGAAACCCTTTACCCCGCTTGGATTTGGTTAATACTTGGTTTATTGGATGCGCACCATTGGATAGTACGTCACCATACTTTAAAACCGGTTCCCACCATTTTTTTCAGCATGACTTTTGATGAAAAACGGACTTTTTGGTTTTTCATGTTATGGATCAGTTGGGCTTAGATAAAAGCTTTTTGAAACCCTTTACCCGCTTGGATTTGGTTAATACTTGGTTTATTGGATGCGCACCATTGGATAGTACGTCACCATACTTTAAAACCGGTTCCCACCATTTTTTTCAGCATGACTTTTGATGAAAAACGGACTTTTGGTTTTTCATGTTATGGATCAGTTGGGCTTAGATAAAAGCTTTTGAAACCCTTTACCCCGCTTGGATTTGGTTAATACTTGGTTTATTGGATGCGCACCATTGGATAGTACGTCACCATACTTTAAAACCGGTTCCCACCATTTTTTTCAGCATGACTTTTGATGAAAAACGGACTTTTTGGTTTTTCATGTTATGGATCAGTTGGGCTTAGATAAAAGCTTTTTGAAACCCTTTACCCCGCTTGGATTTGGTTAATACTTGGTTTATTGGATGCGCACCATTGGATAGTACGTCACCATACTTTAAAACCGGTTCCCACCATTTTTTTCAGCATGACTTTTGATGAAAACGGACTTTTTGGTTTTTCATGTTATGGATCAGTTGGGCTTAGATAAAAGCTTTTTGAAACCCTTTACCCCGCTTGGATTTGGTTAATACTTGGTTTATTGGATGCGCACCATTGGATAGTACGTCACCATACTTTAAAACCGGTTCCCACCATTTTTTTCAGCATGACTTTTGATGAAAAACGGACTTTTTGGTTTTTCATGTTATGGATCAGTTGGGCTTAGATAAAAGCTTTTTGAAACCCTTTACCCCGCTTGGATTTGGTTAATACTTGGTTTATTGGATGCGCACCATTGGATAGTACGTCACCATACTTTAAAACCGGTTCCCACCATTTTTTTCAGCATGACTTTTGATGAAAAACGGACTTTTTGGTTTTTCATGTTATGGATCAGTTGGGCTTAGATAAAAGCTTTTTGAAACCCTTTACCCCGCTTGGATTTGGTTAATACTTGGTTTATTGGATGCGCACCATTGGATAGTACGTCACCATACTTTAAAACCGGTTCCCACCATTTTTTTCAGCATGACTTTTGATGAAAAACGGACTTTTTGTTTTTCATGTTATGGATCAGTTGGGCTTAGATAAAAGCTTTTTGAAACCCTTTACCCCGCTTGGATTTGGTTAATACTTGGTTTATTGGATGCGCACCATTGGATAGTACGTCACCATACTTTTAAAACCGGTTCCCACCATTTTTTTCAGCATGACTTTTGATGAAAAACGGACTTTTTGGTTTTTCATGTTATGGATCAGTTGGGCTTAGATAAAAGCTTTTTGAAACCCTTTACCCCGCTTGGATTTGGTTAATACTTGGTTTATTGGATGCGCACCATTGGATAGTACGTCACCATACTTTAAAACCGGTTCCCACCATTTTTTTCAGCATGACTTTTGATGAAAAACGGACTTTTTGGTTTTTCATGTTATGGATCAGTTGGGCTTAGATAAAAGCTTTTTGAAACCCTTTACCCCGCTTGGATTTGGTTAATACTTGGTTTATTGGATGCGCACCATTGGATAGTACGTCACCATACTTTAAAACCGGTTCCCACCATTTTTTTCAGCATGACTTTTGATGAAAAACGGACTTTTTGGTTTTTCATGTTATGGATCAGTTGGGCTTAGATAAAAGCTTTTTGAAACCCTTTACCCCGCTTGGATTTGGTTAATACTTGGTTTATTGGATGCGCACCATTGGATAGTACGTCACCATACTTTAAAACCGGTTCCCACCATTTTTTTCAGCATGACTTTTGATGAAAAACGGACTTTTTGGTTTTTCATGTTATGGATCAGTTGGGCTTAGATAAAAGCTTTTTGAAACCCTTTACCCCGCTTGGATTTGGTTAATACTTGGTTTATTGGATGCGCACCATTGGATAGTACGTCACCATACTTTAAAACCGGTTCCCACCATTTTTTTCAGCATGACTTTTGATGAAAAACGGACTTTTTGGTTTTTCATGTTATGGATCAGTTGGGCTTAGATAAAAGCTTTTTGAAACCCTTTACCCGCTTGGATTTGGTTAATACTTGGTTTATTGGATGCGCACCATTGGATAGTACGTCACCATACTTTAAAACCGGTTCCCACCATTTTTTTCAGCATGACTTTTGATGAAAAACGGACTTTTTGGTTTTTCATGTTATGGATCAGTTGGGCTTAGATAAAAGCTTTTTGAAACCCTTTACCCGCTTGGATTTGGTTAATACTTGGTTTATTGGATGCGCACCATTGGATAGTACGTCACCATACTTTAAAACCGGTTCCCACCATTTTTTTTCAGCATGACTTTTGATGAAAAACGGACTTTTTGGTTTTTCATGTTATGGATCAGTTGGGCTTAGATAAAAGCTTTTTGAAACCCTTTACCCCGCTTGGATTTGGTTAATACTTGGTTTATTGGATGCGCACCATTGGATAGTACGTCACCATACTTTAAAACCGGTTCCCACCATTTTTTTCAGCATGACTTTTGATGAAAAACGGACTTTTTGGTTTTTCATGTTATGGATCAGTTGGGCTTAGATAAAAGCTTTTTGAAACCCTTTACCCCGCTTGGATTTGGTTAATACTTGGTTTATTGGATGCGCACCATTGGATAGTACGTCACCATACTTTAAAACCGGTTCCCACCATTTTTTTCAGCATGACTTTTGATGAAAAACGGACTTTTTGGTTTTTCATGTTATGGATCAGTTGGGCTTAGATAAAAGCTTTTTGAAACCCTTTACCCCGCTTGGATTTGGTTAATACTTGGTTTATTGGATGCGCACCATTGGATAGTACGTCACCATACTTAAAACCGGTTCCCACCATTTTTTTCAGCATGACTTTTGATGAAAAACGGACTTTTTGGTTTTTCATGTTATGGATCAGTTGGGCTTAGATAAAAGCTTTTTGAAACCCTTTACCCCGCTTGGATTTGGTTAATACTTGGTTTATTGGATGCGCACCATTGGATAGTACGTCACCATACTTTAAAACCGGTTCCCACCATTTTTTTCAGCATGACTTTTGATGAAAAACGGACTTTTTGGTTTTTCATGTTATGGATCAGTTGGGCTTAGATAAAAGCTTTTTGAAACCCTTTACCCCGCTTGGATTTGGTTAATACTTGGTTTATTGGATGCGCACCATTGGATAGTACGTCACCATACTTTAAAACCGGTTCCCACCATTTTTTTCAGCATGACTTTTGATGAAAAACGGACTTTTTGGTTTTTCATGTTATGGATCAGTTGGGCTTAGATAAAAGCTTTTTGAAACCCTTTACCCCGCTTGGATTTGGTTAATACTTGGTTTATTGGATGCGCACCATTGGATAGTACGTCACCATACTTTAAAACCGGTTCCCACCATTTTTTTCAGCATGACTTTTGATGAAAAACGGACTTTTTGGTTTTTCATGTTATGGATCAGTTGGGCTTAGATAAAAGCTTTTTGAAACCCTTTACCCCGCTTGGATTTGGTTAATACTTGGTTTATTGGATGCGCACCATTGGATAGTACGTCACCATACTTTAAAACCGGTTCCCACCATTTTTTCAGCATGACTTTTGATGAAAAACGGACTTTTTGGTTTTTCATGTTATGGATCAGTTGGGCTTAGATAAAAGCTTTTTGAAACCCTTTACCCCGCTTGGATTTGGTTAATACTTGGTTTATTGGATGCGCACCATTGGATAGTACGTCACCATACTTTAAAACCGGTTCCCACCATTTTTTTCAGCATGACTTTTGATGAAAAACGGACTTTTTGGTTTTTCATGTTATGGATCAGTTGGGCTTAGATAAAAGCTTTTTGAAACCCTTTACCCCGCTTGGATTTGGTTAATACTTGGTTTATTGGATGCGCACCATTGGATAGTACGTCACCATACTTTAAAACCGGTTCCCACCATTTTTTTCAGCATGACTTTTGATGAAAAACGGACTTTTTGGTTTTTCATGTTATGGATCAGTTGGGCTTAGATAAAAGCTTTTTGAAACCCTTTACCCCGCTTGGATTTGGTTAATACTTGGTTTATTGGATGCGCACCATTGGATAGTACGTCACCATACTTTAAAACCGGTTCCCACCATTTTTTTCAGCATGACTTTTGATGAAAAACGGACTTTTTGGTTTTTCATGTTATGGATCAGTTGGGCTTAGATAAAAGCTTTTTGAAACCCTTTACCCCGCTTGGATTTGGTTAATACTTGGTTTATTGGATGCGCACCATTGGATAGTACGTCACCATACTTTAAAACCGGTTCCCACCATTTTTTTCAGCATGACTTTTGATGAAAAACGGACTTTTTGGTTTTTCATGTTATGGATCAGTTGGGCTTAGATAAAAGCTTTTGAAACCCTTTACCCCGCTTGGATTTGGTTAATACTTGGTTTATTGGATGCGCACCATTGGATAGTACGTCACCATACTTTAAAACCGGTTCCCACCATTTTTTTCAGCATGACTTTTGATGAAAAACGGACTTTTTGGTTTTTCATGTTATGGATCAGTTGGGCTTAGATAAAAGCTTTTTGAAACCCTTTACCCCGCTTGGATTTGGTTAATACTTGGTTTATTGGATGCGCACCATTGGATAGTACGTCACCATACTTTAAAAACCGGTTCCCACCATTTTTTTCAGCATGACTTTTGATGAAAAACGGACTTTTTGGTTTTTCATGTTATGGATCAGTTGGGCTTAGATAAAAGCTTTTTGAAACCCTTTACCCCGCTTGGATTTGGTTAATACTTGGTTTATTGGATGCGCACCATTGGATAGTACGTCACCATACTTTAAAACCGGTTCCCACCATTTTTTTCAGCATGACTTTTGATGAAAAACGGACTTTTTGGTTTTTCATGTTATGGATCAGTTGGGCTTAGATAAAAGCTTTTTGAAACCCTTTACCCCGCTTGGATTTGGTTAATACTTGGTTTATTGGATGCGCACCATTGGATAGTACGTCACCATACTTTAAAACCGGTTCCCACCATTTTTTTCAGCATGACTTTTGATGAAAAACGGACTTTTTGGTTTTTCATGTTATGGATCAGTTGGGCTTAGATAAAAGCTTTTTGAAACCCTTTACCCCGCTTGGATTTGGTTAATACTTGGTTTATTGGATGCGCACCATTGGATAGTACGTCACCATACTTTAAAACCGGTTCCCACCATTTTTTTCAGCATGACTTTTGATGAAAAACGGACTTTTTGGTTTTTCATGTTATGGATCAGTTGGGCTTAGATAAAAGCTTTTTGAAACCCTTTACCCCGCTTGGATTTGGTTAATACTTGGTTTATTGGATGCGCACCATTGGATAGTACGTCACCATACTTTAAAACCGGTTCCCACCATTTTTTTCAGCATGACTTTTGATGAAAAACGGACTTTTGGTTTTTCATGTTATGGATCAGTTGGGCTTAGATAAAAGCTTTTTGAAACCCTTTACCCCGCTTGGATTTGGTTAATACTTGGTTTATTGGATGCGCACCATTGGATAGTACGTCACCATACTTTAAAACCGGTTCCCACCATTTTTTTCAGCATGACTTTTGATGAAAAACGGACTTTTTGGTTTTTCATGTTATGGATCAGTTGGGCTTAGATAAAAGCTTTTTGAAACCCTTTACCCCGCTTGGATTTGGTTAATACTTGGTTTATTGGATGCGCACCATTGGATAGTACGTCACCATACTTTAAAACCGGTTCCCACCATTTTTTTCAGCATGACTTTTGATGAAAAACGGACTTTTTGGTTTTTCATGTTATGGATCAGTTGGGCTTAGATAAAAGCTTTTTGAAACCCTTTACCCCGCTTGGATTTGGTTAATACTTGGTTTATTGGATGCGCACCATTGGATAGTACGTCACCATACTTTAAAACCGGTTCCCACCATTTTTTTCAGCATGACTTTTGATGAAAAACGGACTTTTTGGTTTTTCATGTTATGGATCAGTTGGGCTTAGATAAAAGCTTTTTGAAACCCTTTACCCCGCTTGGATTTGGTTAATACTTGGTTTATTGGATGCGCACCATTGGATAGTACGTCACCATACTTTAAAACCGGTTCCCACCATTTTTTTCAGCATGACTTTTGATGAAAAACGGACTTTTTGGTTTTTCATGTTATGGATCAGTTGGGCTTAGATAAAAGCTTTTTGAAACCCTTTACCCCGCTTGGATTTGGTTAATACTTGGTTTATTGGATGCGCACCATTGGATAGTACGTCACCATACTTTAAAACCGGTTCCCACCATTTTTTTCAGCATGACTTTTGATGAAAAACGGACTTTTTGGTTTTTCATGTTATGGATCAGTTGGGCTTAGATAAAAGCTTTTTGAAACCCTTTACCCCGCTTGGATTTGGTTAATACTTGGTTTATTGGATGCGCACCATTGGATAGTACGTCACCATACTTTAAAACCGGTTCCCACCATTTTTTTCAGCATGACTTTTGATGAAAAACGGACTTTTTGGTTTTTCATGTTATGGATCAGTTGGGCTTAGATAAAAGCTTTTTGAAACCCTTTACCCCGCTTGGATTTGGTTAATACTTGGTTTATTGGATGCGCACCATTGGATAGTACGTCACCATACTTTAAAACCGGTTCCCACCATTTTTTTCAGCATGACTTTTGATGAAAAACGGACTTTTTGGTTTTTCATGTTATGGATCAGTTGGGCTTAGATAAAAGCTTTTTGAAACCCTTTACCCCGCTTGGATTTGGTTAATACTTGGTTTATTGGATGCGCACCATTGGATAGTACGTCACCATACTTTAAAACCGGTTCCCACCATTTTTTTCAGCATGACTTTTGATGAAAAACGGACTTTTTGGTTTTTCATGTTATGGATCAGTTGGGCTTAGATAAAAGCTTTTTGAAACCCTTTACCCCGCTTGGATTTGGTTAATACTTGGTTTATTGGATGCGCACCATTGGATAGTACGTCACCATACTTTAAAACCGGTTCCCACCATTTTTTTCAGCATGACTTTTGATGAAAAACGGACTTTTTGGTTTTTCATGTTATGGATCAGTTGGGCTTAGATAAAAGCTTTTTGAAACCCTTTACCCCGCTTGGATTTGGTTAATACTTGGTTTATTGGATGCGCACCATTGGATAGTACGTCACCATACTTTAAAACCGGTTCCCACCATTTTTTTCAGCATGACTTTTGATGAAAAACGGACTTTTTGGTTTTTCATGTTATGGATCAGTTGGGCTTAGATAAAAGCTTTTTGAAACCCTTTACCCCGCTTGGATTTGGTTAATACTTGGTTTATTGGATGCGCACCATTGGATAGTACGTCACCATACTTTAAAACCGGTTCCCACCATTTTTTTCAGCATGACTTTTGATGAAAAACGGACTTTTTGGTTTTTCATGTTATGGATCAGTTGGGCTTAGATAAAAGCTTTTTGAAACCCTTTACCCCGCTTGGATTTGGTTAATACTTGGTTTATTGGATGCGCACCATTGGATAGTACGTCACCATACTTTAAAACCGGTTCCCACCATTTTTTTCAGCATGACTTTTGATGAAAAACGGACTTTTTGGTTTTTCATGTTATGGATCAGTTGGGCTTAGATAAAAGCTTTTTGAAACCCTTTACCCCGCTTGGATTTGGTTAATACTTGGTTTATTGGATGCGCACCATTGGATAGTACGTCACCATACTTTAAAACCGGTTCCCACCATTTTTTTCAGCATGACTTTTGATGAAAAACGGACTTTTTGGTTTTTCATGTTATGGATCAGTTGGGCTTAGATAAAAGCTTTTTGAAACCCTTTACCCCGCTTGGATTTGGTTAATACTTGGTTTATTGGATGCGCACCATTGGATAGTACGTCACCATACTTTAAAACCGGTTCCCACCATTTTTTTCAGCATGACTTTTGATGAAAAACGGACTTTTTGGTTTTTCATGTTATGGATCAGTTGGGCTTAGATAAAAGCTTTTTGAAACCCTTTACCCCGCTTGGATTTGGTTAATACTTGGTTTATTGGATGCGCACCATTGGATAGTACGTCACCATACTTTAAAACCGGTTCCCACCATTTTTTTCAGCATGACTTTTGATGAAAAACGGACTTTTTGGTTTTTCATGTTATGGATCAGTTGGGCTTAGATAAAAGCTTTTTGAAACCCTTTACCCCGCTTGGATTTGGTTAATACTTGGTTTATTGGATGCGCACCATTGGATAGTACGTCACCATACTTTAAAACCGGTTCCCACCATTTTTTTCAGCATGACTTTTGATGAAAAACGGACTTTTTGGTTTTTCATGTTATGGATCAGTTGGGCTTAGATAAAAGCTTTTTGAAACCCTTTACCCCGCTTGGATTTGGTTAATACTTGGTTTATTGGATGCGCACCATTGGATAGTACGTCACCATACTTTAAAACCGGTTCCCACCATTTTTTTCAGCATGACTTTTGATGAAAAACGGACTTTTTGGTTTTTCATGTTATGGATCAGTTGGGCTTAGATAAAAGCTTTTTGAAACCCTTTACCCCGCTTGGATTTGGTTAATACTTGGTTTATTGGATGCGCACCATTGGATAGTACGTCACCATACTTTAAAACCGGTTCCCACCATTTTTTTCAGCATGACTTTTGATGAAAAACGGACTTTTTGGTTTTTCATGTTATGGATCAGTTGGGCTTAGATAAAAGCTTTTTGAAACCCTTTACCCCGCTTGGATTTGGTTAATACTTGGTTTATTGGATGCGCACCATTGGATAGTACGTCACCATACTTTAAAACCGGTTCCCACCATTTTTTTCAGCATGACTTTTGATGAAAAACGGACTTTTTGGTTTTTCATGTTATGGATCAGTTGGGCTTAGATAAAAGCTTTTTGAAACCCTTTACCCCGCTTGGATTTGGTTAATACTTGGTTTATTGGATGCGCACCATTGGATAGTACGTCACCATACTTTAAAACCGGTTCCCACCATTTTTTTCAGCATGACTTTTGATGAAAAACGGACTTTTTGGTTTTTCATGTTATGGATCAGTTGGGCTTAGATAAAAGCTTTTTGAAACCCTTTACCCCGCTTGGATTTGGTTAATACTTGGTTTATTGGATGCGCACCATTGGATAGTACGTCACCATACTTTAAAACCGGTTCCCACCATTTTTTTCAGCATGACTTTTGATGAAAAACGGACTTTTTGGTTTTTCATGTTATGGATCAGTTGGGCTTAGATAAAAGCTTTTTGAAACCCTTTACCCCGCTTGGATTTGGTTAATACTTGGTTTATTGGATGCGCACCATTGGATAGTACGTCACCATACTTTAAAACCGGTTCCCACCATTTTTTTCAGCATGACTTTTGATGAAAAACGGACTTTTTGGTTTTTCATGTTATGGATCAGTTGGGCTTAGATAAAAGCTTTTTGAAACCCTTTACCCCGCTTGGATTTGGTTAATACTTGGTTTATTGGATGCGCACCATTGGATAGTACGTCACCATACTTTAAAACCGGTTCCCACCATTTTTTTCAGCATGACTTTTGATGAAAAACGGACTTTTTGGTTTTTCATGTTATGGATCAGTTGGGCTTAGATAAAAGCTTTTTGAAACCCTTTACCCCGCTTGGATTTGGTTAATACTTGGTTTATTGGATGCGCACCATTGGATAGTACGTCACCATACTTTAAAACCGGTTCCCACCATTTTTTTCAGCATGACTTTTGATGAAAAACGGACTTTTTGGTTTTTCATGTTATGGATCAGTTGGGCTTAGATAAAAGCTTTTTGAAACCCTTTACCCCGCTTGGATTTGGTTAATACTTGGTTTATTGGATGCGCACCATTGGATAGTACGTCACCATACTTTAAAACCGGTTCCCACCATTTTTTTCAGCATGACTTTTGATGAAAAACGGACTTTTTGGTTTTTCATGTTATGGATCAGTTGGGCTTAGATAAAAGCTTTTTGAAACCCTTTACCCCGCTTGGATTTGGTTAATACTTGGTTTATTGGATGCGCACCATTGGATAGTACGTCACCATACTTTAAAACCGGTTCCCACCATTTTTTTCAGCATGACTTTTGATGAAAAACGGACTTTTTGGTTTTTCATGTTATGGATCAGTTGGGCTTAGATAAAAGCTTTTTGAAACCCTTTACCCCGCTTGGATTTGGTTAATACTTGGTTTATTGGATGCGCACCATTGGATAGTACGTCACCATACTTTAAAACCGGTTCCCACCATTTTTTTCAGCATGACTTTTGATGAAAAACGGACTTTTTGGTTTTTCATGTTATGGATCAGTTGGGCTTAGATAAAAGCTTTTTGAAACCCTTTACCCCGCTTGGATTTGGTTAATACTTGGTTTATTGGATGCGCACCATTGGATAGTACGTCACCATACTTTAAAACCGGTTCCCACCATTTTTTTCAGCATGACTTTTGATGAAAAACGGACTTTTTGGTTTTTCATGTTATGGATCAGTTGGGCTTAGATAAAAGCTTTTTGAAACCCTTTACCCCGCTTGGATTTGGTTAATACTTGGTTTATTGGATGCGCACCATTGGATAGTACGTCACCATACTTTAAAACCGGTTCCCACCATTTTTTTCAGCATGACTTTTGATGAAAAACGGACTTTTTGGTTTTTCATGTTATGGATCAGTTGGGCTTAGATAAAAGCTTTTTGAAACCCTTTACCCCGCTTGGATTTGGTTAATACTTGGTTTATTGGATGCGCACCATTGGATAGTACGTCACCATACTTTAAAACCGGTTCCCACCATTTTTTTCAGCATGACTTTTGATGAAAAACGGACTTTTTGGTTTTTCATGTTATGGATCAGTTGGGCTTAGATAAAAGCTTTTTGAAACCCTTTACCCCGCTTGGATTTGGTTAATACTTGGTTTATTGGATGCGCACCATTGGATAGTACGTCACCATACTTTAAAACCGGTTCCCACCATTTTTTTCAGCATGACTTTTGATGAAAAACGGACTTTTTGGTTTTTCATGTTATGGATCAGTTGGGCTTAGATAAAAGCTTTTTGAAACCCTTTACCCCGCTTGGATTTGGTTAATACTTGGTTTATTGGATGCGCACCATTGGATAGTACGTCACCATACTTTAAAACCGGTTCCCACCATTTTTTTCAGCATGACTTTTGATGAAAAACGGACTTTTTGGTTTTTCATGTTATGGATCAGTTGGGCTTAGATAAAAGCTTTTTGAAACCCTTTACCCCGCTTGGATTTGGTTAATACTTGGTTTATTGGATGCGCACCATTGGATAGTACGTCACCATACTTTAAAACCGGTTCCCACCATTTTTTTCAGCATGACTTTTGATGAAAAACGGACTTTTTGGTTTTTCATGTTATGGATCAGTTGGGCTTAGATAAAAGCTTTTTGAAACCCTTTACCCCGCTTGGATTTGGTTAATACTTGGTTTATTGGATGCGCACCATTGGATAGTACGTCACCATACTTTAAAACCGGTTCCCACCATTTTTTTCAGCATGACTTTTGATGAAAAACGGACTTTTTGGTTTTTCATGTTATGGATCAGTTGGGCTTAGATAAAAGCTTTTTGAAACCCTTTACCCCGCTTGGATTTGGTTAATACTTGGTTTATTGGATGCGCACCATTGGATAGTACGTCACCATACTTTAAAACCGGTTCCCACCATTTTTTTCAGCATGACTTTTGATGAAAAACGGACTTTTTGGTTTTTCATGTTATGGATCAGTTGGGCTTAGATAAAAGCTTTTTGAAACCCTTTACCCCGCTTGGATTTGGTTAATACTTGGTTTATTGGATGCGCACCATTGGATAGTACGTCACCATACTTTAAAACCGGTTCCCACCATTTTTTTCAGCATGACTTTTGATGAAAAACGGACTTTTTGGTTTTTCATGTTATGGATCAGTTGGGCTTAGATAAAAGCTTTTTGAAACCCTTTACCCCGCTTGGATTTGGTTAATACTTGGTTTATTGGATGCGCACCATTGGATAGTACGTCACCATACTTTAAAACCGGTTCCCACCATTTTTTTCAGCATGACTTTTGATGAAAAACGGACTTTTTGGTTTTTCATGTTATGGATCAGTTGGGCTTAGATAAAAGCTTTTTGAAACCCTTTACCCCGCTTGGATTTGGTTAATACTTGGTTTATTGGATGCGCACCATTGGATAGTACGTCACCATACTTTAAAACCGGTTCCCACCATTTTTTTCAGCATGACTTTTGATGAAAAACGGACTTTTTGGTTTTTCATGTTATGGATCAGTTGGGCTTAGATAAAAGCTTTTTGAAACCCTTTACCCCGCTTGGATTTGGTTAATACTTGGTTTATTGGATGCGCACCATTGGATAGTACGTCACCATACTTTAAAACCGGTTCCCACCATTTTTTTCAGCATGACTTTTGATGAAAAACGGACTTTTTGGTTTTTCATGTTATGGATCAGTTGGGCTTAGATAAAAGCTTTTTGAAACCCTTTACCCCGCTTGGATTTGGTTAATACTTGGTTTATTGGATGCGCACCATTGGATAGTACGTCACCATACTTTAAAACCGGTTCCCACCATTTTTTTCAGCATGACTTTTGATGAAAAACGGACTTTTTGGTTTTTCATGTTATGGATCAGTTGGGCTTAGATAAAAGCTTTTTGAAACCCTTTACCCCGCTTGGATTTGGTTAATACTTGGTTTATTGGATGCGCACCATTGGATAGTACGTCACCATACTTTAAAACCGGTTCCCACCATTTTTTTCAGCATGACTTTTGATGAAAAACGGACTTTTTGGTTTTTCATGTTATGGATCAGTTGGGCTTAGATAAAAGCTTTTTGAAACCCTTTACCCCGCTTGGATTTGGTTAATACTTGGTTTATTGGATGCGCACCATTGGATAGTACGTCACCATACTTTAAAACCGGTTCCCACCATTTTTTTCAGCATGACTTTTGATGAAAAACGGACTTTTTGGTTTTTCATGTTATGGATCAGTTGGGCTTAGATAAAAGCTTTTTGAAACCCTTTACCCCGCTTGGATTTGGTTAATACTTGGTTTATTGGATGCGCACCATTGGATAGTACGTCACCATACTTTAAAACCGGTTCCCACCATTTTTTTCAGCATGACTTTTGATGAAAAACGGACTTTTTGGTTTTTCATGTTATGGATCAGTTGGGCTTAGATAAAAGCTTTTTGAAACCCTTTACCCCGCTTGGATTTGGTTAATACTTGGTTTATTGGATGCGCACCATTGGATAGTACGTCACCATACTTTAAAACCGGTTCCCACCATTTTTTTCAGCATGACTTTTGATGAAAAACGGACTTTTTGGTTTTTCATGTTATGGATCAGTTGGGCTTAGATAAAAGCTTTTTGAAACCCTTTACCCCGCTTGGATTTGGTTAATACTTGGTTTATTGGATGCGCACCATTGGATAGTACGTCACCATACTTTAAAACCGGTTCCCACCATTTTTTTCAGCATGACTTTTGATGAAAAACGGACTTTTTGGTTTTTCATGTTATGGATCAGTTGGGCTTAGATAAAAGCTTTTTGAAACCCTTTACCCCGCTTGGATTTGGTTAATACTTGGTTTATTGGATGCGCACCATTGGATAGTACGTCACCATACTTTAAAACCGGTTCCCACCATTTTTTTCAGCATGACTTTTGATGAAAAACGGACTTTTTGGTTTTTCATGTTATGGATCAGTTGGGCTTAGATAAAAGCTTTTTGAAACCCTTTACCCCGCTTGGATTTGGTTAATACTTGGTTTATTGGATGCGCACCATTGGATAGTACGTCACCATACTTTAAAACCGGTTCCCACCATTTTTTTCAGCATGACTTTTGATGAAAAACGGACTTTTTGGTTTTTCATGTTATGGATCAGTTGGGCTTAGATAAAAGCTTTTTGAAACCCTTTACCCCGCTTGGATTTGGTTAATACTTGGTTTATTGGATGCGCACCATTGGATAGTACGTCACCATACTTTAAAACCGGTTCCCACCATTTTTTTCAGCATGACTTTTGATGAAAAACGGACTTTTTGGTTTTTCATGTTATGGATCAGTTGGGCTTAGATAAAAGCTTTTTGAAACCCTTTACCCCGCTTGGATTTGGTTAATACTTGGTTTATTGGATGCGCACCATTGGATAGTACGTCACCATACTTTAAAACCGGTTCCCACCATTTTTTTCAGCATGACTTTTGATGAAAAACGGACTTTTTGGTTTTTCATGTTATGGATCAGTTGGGCTTAGATAAAAGCTTTTTGAAACCCTTTACCCCGCTTGGATTTGGTTAATACTTGGTTTATTGGATGCGCACCATTGGATAGTACGTCACCATACTTTAAAACCGGTTCCCACCATTTTTTTCAGCATGACTTTTGATGAAAAACGGACTTTTTGGTTTTTCATGTTATGGATCAGTTGGGCTTAGATAAAAGCTTTTTGAAACCCTTTACCCCGCTTGGATTTGGTTAATACTTGGTTTATTGGATGCGCACCATTGGATAGTACGTCACCATACTTTAAAACCGGTTCCCACCATTTTTTTCAGCATGACTTTTGATGAAAAACGGACTTTTTGGTTTTTCATGTTATGGATCAGTTGGGCTTAGATAAAAGCTTTTTGAAACCCTTTACCCCGCTTGGATTTGGTTAATACTTGGTTTATTGGATGCGCACCATTGGATAGTACGTCACCATACTTTAAAACCGGTTCCCACCATTTTTTTCAGCATGACTTTTGATGAAAAACGGACTTTTTGGTTTTTCATGTTATGGATCAGTTGGGCTTAGATAAAAGCTTTTTGAAACCCTTTACCCCGCTTGGATTTGGTTAATACTTGGTTTATTGGATGCGCACCATTGGATAGTACGTCACCATACTTTAAAACCGGTTCCCACCATTTTTTTCAGCATGACTTTTGATGAAAAACGGACTTTTTGGTTTTTCATGTTATGGATCAGTTGGGCTTAGATAAAAGCTTTTTGAAACCCTTTACCCCGCTTGGATTTGGTTAATACTTGGTTTATTGGATGCGCACCATTGGATAGTACGTCACCATACTTTAAAACCGGTTCCCACCATTTTTTTCAGCATGACTTTTGATGAAAAACGGACTTTTTGGTTTTTCATGTTATGGATCAGTTGGGCTTAGATAAAAGCTTTTTGAAACCCTTTACCCCGCTTGGATTTGGTTAATACTTGGTTTATTGGATGCGCACCATTGGATAGTACGTCACCATACTTTAAAACCGGTTCCCACCATTTTTTTCAGCATGACTTTTGATGAAAAACGGACTTTTTGGTTTTTCATGTTATGGATCAGTTGGGCTTAGATAAAAGCTTTTTGAAACCCTTTACCCCGCTTGGATTTGGTTAATACTTGGTTTATTGGATGCGCACCATTGGATAGTACGTCACCATACTTTAAAACCGGTTCCCACCATTTTTTTCAGCATGACTTTTGATGAAAAACGGACTTTTTGGTTTTTCATGTTATGGATCAGTTGGGCTTAGATAAAAGCTTTTTGAAACCCTTTACCCCGCTTGGATTTGGTTAATACTTGGTTTATTGGATGCGCACCATTGGATAGTACGTCACCATACTTTAAAACCGGTTCCCACCATTTTTTTCAGCATGACTTTTGATGAAAAACGGACTTTTTGGTTTTTCATGTTATGGATCAGTTGGGCTTAGATAAAAGCTTTTTGAAACCCTTTACCCCGCTTGGATTTGGTTAATACTTGGTTTATTGGATGCGCACCATTGGATAGTACGTCACCATACTTTAAAACCGGTTCCCACCATTTTTTTCAGCATGACTTTTGATGAAAAACGGACTTTTTGGTTTTTCATGTTATGGATCAGTTGGGCTTAGATAAAAGCTTTTTGAAACCCTTTACCCCGCTTGGATTTGGTTAATACTTGGTTTATTGGATGCGCACCATTGGATAGTACGTCACCATACTTTAAAACCGGTTCCCACCATTTTTTTCAGCATGACTTTTGATGAAAAACGGACTTTTTGGTTTTTCATGTTATGGATCAGTTGGGCTTAGATAAAAGCTTTTTGAAACCCTTTACCCCGCTTGGATTTGGTTAATACTTGGTTTATTGGATGCGCACCATTGGATAGTACGTCACCATACTTTAAAACCGGTTCCCACCATTTTTTTCAGCATGACTTTTGATGAAAAACGGACTTTTTGGTTTTTCATGTTATGGATCAGTTGGGCTTAGATAAAAGCTTTTTGAAACCCTTTACCCCGCTTGGATTTGGTTAATACTTGGTTTATTGGATGCGCACCATTGGATAGTACGTCACCATACTTTAAAACCGGTTCCCACCATTTTTTTCAGCATGACTTTTGATGAAAAACGGACTTTTTGGTTTTTCATGTTATGGATCAGTTGGGCTTAGATAAAAGCTTTTTGAAACCCTTTACCCCGCTTGGATTTGGTTAATACTTGGTTTATTGGATGCGCACCATTGGATAGTACGTCACCATACTTTAAAACCGGTTCCCACCATTTTTTTCAGCATGACTTTTGATGAAAAACGGACTTTTTGGTTTTTCATGTTATGGATCAGTTGGGCTTAGATAAAAGCTTTTTGAAACCCTTTACCCCGCTTGGATTTGGTTAATACTTGGTTTATTGGATGCGCACCATTGGATAGTACGTCACCATACTTTAAAACCGGTTCCCACCATTTTTTTCAGCATGACTTTTGATGAAAAACGGACTTTTTGGTTTTTCATGTTATGGATCAGTTGGGCTTAGATAAAAGCTTTTTGAAACCCTTTACCCCGCTTGGATTTGGTTAATACTTGGTTTATTGGATGCGCACCATTGGATAGTACGTCACCATACTTTAAAACCGGTTCCCACCATTTTTTTCAGCATGACTTTTGATGAAAAACGGACTTTTTGGTTTTTCATGTTATGGATCAGTTGGGCTTAGATAAAAGCTTTTTGAAACCCTTTACCCCGCTTGGATTTGGTTAATACTTGGTTTATTGGATGCGCACCATTGGATAGTACGTCACCATACTTTAAAACCGGTTCCCACCATTTTTTTCAGCATGACTTTTGATGAAAAACGGACTTTTTGGTTTTTCATGTTATGGATCAGTTGGGCTTAGATAAAAGCTTTTTGAAACCCTTTACCCCGCTTGGATTTGGTTAATACTTGGTTTATTGGATGCGCACCATTGGATAGTACGTCACCATACTTTAAAACCGGTTCCCACCATTTTTTTCAGCATGACTTTTGATGAAAAACGGACTTTTTGGTTTTTCATGTTATGGATCAGTTGGGCTTAGATAAAAGCTTTTTGAAACCCTTTACCCCGCTTGGATTTGGTTAATACTTGGTTTATTGGATGCGCACCATTGGATAGTACGTCACCATACTTTAAAACCGGTTCCCACCATTTTTTTCAGCATGACTTTTGATGAAAAACGGACTTTTTGGTTTTTCATGTTATGGATCAGTTGGGCTTAGATAAAAGCTTTTTGAAACCCTTTACCCCGCTTGGATTTGGTTAATACTTGGTTTATTGGATGCGCACCATTGGATAGTACGTCACCATACTTTAAAACCGGTTCCCACCATTTTTTTCAGCATGACTTTTGATGAAAAACGGACTTTTTGGTTTTTCATGTTATGGATCAGTTGGGCTTAGATAAAAGCTTTTTGAAACCCTTTACCCCGCTTGGATTTGGTTAATACTTGGTTTATTGGATGCGCACCATTGGATAGTACGTCACCATACTTTAAAACCGGTTCCCACCATTTTTTTCAGCATGACTTTTGATGAAAAACGGACTTTTTGGTTTTTCATGTTATGGATCAGTTGGGCTTAGATAAAAGCTTTTTGAAACCCTTTACCCCGCTTGGATTTGGTTAATACTTGGTTTATTGGATGCGCACCATTGGATAGTACGTCACCATACTTTAAAACCGGTTCCCACCATTTTTTTCAGCATGACTTTTGATGAAAAACGGACTTTTTGGTTTTTCATGTTATGGATCAGTTGGGCTTAGATAAAAGCTTTTTGAAACCCTTTACCCCGCTTGGATTTGGTTAATACTTGGTTTATTGGATGCGCACCATTGGATAGTACGTCACCATACTTTAAAACCGGTTCCCACCATTTTTTTCAGCATGACTTTTGATGAAAAACGGACTTTTTGGTTTTTCATGTTATGGATCAGTTGGGCTTAGATAAAAGCTTTTTGAAACCCTTTACCCCGCTTGGATTTGGTTAATACTTGGTTTATTGGATGCGCACCATTGGATAGTACGTCACCATACTTTAAAACCGGTTCCCACCATTTTTTTCAGCATGACTTTTGATGAAAAACGGACTTTTTGGTTTTTCATGTTATGGATCAGTTGGGCTTAGATAAAAGCTTTTTGAAACCCTTTACCCCGCTTGGATTTGGTTAATACTTGGTTTATTGGATGCGCACCATTGGATAGTACGTCACCATACTTTAAAACCGGTTCCCACCATTTTTTTCAGCATGACTTTTGATGAAAAACGGACTTTTTGGTTTTTCATGTTATGGATCAGTTGGGCTTAGATAAAAGCTTTTTGAAACCCTTTACCCCGCTTGGATTTGGTTAATACTTGGTTTATTGGATGCGCACCATTGGATAGTACGTCACCATACTTTAAAACCGGTTCCCACCATTTTTTTCAGCATGACTTTTGATGAAAAACGGACTTTTTGGTTTTTCATGTTATGGATCAGTTGGGCTTAGATAAAAGCTTTTTGAAACCCTTTACCCCGCTTGGATTTGGTTAATACTTGGTTTATTGGATGCGCACCATTGGATAGTACGTCACCATACTTTAAAACCGGTTCCCACCATTTTTTTCAGCATGACTTTTGATGAAAAACGGACTTTTTGGTTTTTCATGTTATGGATCAGTTGGGCTTAGATAAAAGCTTTTTGAAACCCTTTACCCCGCTTGGATTTGGTTAATACTTGGTTTATTGGATGCGCACCATTGGATAGTACGTCACCATACTTTAAAACCGGTTCCCACCATTTTTTTCAGCATGACTTTTGATGAAAAACGGACTTTTTGGTTTTTCATGTTATGGATCAGTTGGGCTTAGATAAAAGCTTTTTGAAACCCTTTACCCCGCTTGGATTTGGTTAATACTTGGTTTATTGGATGCGCACCATTGGATAGTACGTCACCATACTTTAAAACCGGTTCCCACCATTTTTTTCAGCATGACTTTTGATGAAAAACGGACTTTTTGGTTTTTCATGTTATGGATCAGTTGGGCTTAGATAAAAGCTTTTTGAAACCCTTTACCCCGCTTGGATTTGGTTAATACTTGGTTTATTGGATGCGCACCATTGGATAGTACGTCACCATACTTTAAAACCGGTTCCCACCATTTTTTTCAGCATGACTTTTGATGAAAAACGGACTTTTTGGTTTTTCATGTTATGGATCAGTTGGGCTTAGATAAAAGCTTTTTGAAACCCTTTACCCCGCTTGGATTTGGTTAATACTTGGTTTATTGGATGCGCACCATTGGATAGTACGTCACCATACTTTAAAACCGGTTCCCACCATTTTTTTCAGCATGACTTTTGATGAAAAACGGACTTTTTGGTTTTTCATGTTATGGATCAGTTGGGCTTAGATAAAAGCTTTTTGAAACCCTTTACCCCGCTTGGATTTGGTTAATACTTGGTTTATTGGATGCGCACCATTGGATAGTACGTCACCATACTTTAAAACCGGTTCCCACCATTTTTTTCAGCATGACTTTTGATGAAAAACGGACTTTTTGGTTTTTCATGTTATGGATCAGTTGGGCTTAGATAAAAGCTTTTTGAAACCCTTTACCCCGCTTGGATTTGGTTAATACTTGGTTTATTGGATGCGCACCATTGGATAGTACGTCACCATACTTTAAAACCGGTTCCCACCATTTTTTTCAGCATGACTTTTGATGAAAAACGGACTTTTTGGTTTTTCATGTTATGGATCAGTTGGGCTTAGATAAAAGCTTTTTGAAACCCTTTACCCCGCTTGGATTTGGTTAATACTTGGTTTATTGGATGCGCACCATTGGATAGTACGTCACCATACTTTAAAACCGGTTCCCACCATTTTTTTCAGCATGACTTTTGATGAAAAACGGACTTTTTGGTTTTTCATGTTATGGATCAGTTGGGCTTAGATAAAAGCTTTTTGAAACCCTTTACCCCGCTTGGATTTGGTTAATACTTGGTTTATTGGATGCGCACCATTGGATAGTACGTCACCATACTTTAAAACCGGTTCCCACCATTTTTTTCAGCATGACTTTTGATGAAAAACGGACTTTTTGGTTTTTCATGTTATGGATCAGTTGGGCTTAGATAAAAGCTTTTTGAAACCCTTTACCCCGCTTGGATTTGGTTAATACTTGGTTTATTGGATGCGCACCATTGGATAGTACGTCACCATACTTTAAAACCGGTTCCCACCATTTTTTTCAGCATGACTTTTGATGAAAAACGGACTTTTTGGTTTTTCATGTTATGGATCAGTTGGGCTTAGATAAAAGCTTTTTGAAACCCTTTACCCCGCTTGGATTTGGTTAATACTTGGTTTATTGGATGCGCACCATTGGATAGTACGTCACCATACTTTAAAACCGGTTCCCACCATTTTTTTCAGCATGACTTTTGATGAAAAACGGACTTTTTGGTTTTTCATGTTATGGATCAGTTGGGCTTAGATAAAAGCTTTTTGAAACCCTTTACCCCGCTTGGATTTGGTTAATACTTGGTTTATTGGATGCGCACCATTGGATAGTACGTCACCATACTTTAAAACCGGTTCCCACCATTTTTTTCAGCATGACTTTTGATGAAAAACGGACTTTTTGGTTTTTCATGTTATGGATCAGTTGGGCTTAGATAAAAGCTTTTTGAAACCCTTTACCCCGCTTGGATTTGGTTAATACTTGGTTTATTGGATGCGCACCATTGGATAGTACGTCACCATACTTTAAAACCGGTTCCCACCATTTTTTTCAGCATGACTTTTGATGAAAAACGGACTTTTTGGTTTTTCATGTTATGGATCAGTTGGGCTTAGATAAAAGCTTTTTGAAACCCTTTACCCCGCTTGGATTTGGTTAATACTTGGTTTATTGGATGCGCACCATTGGATAGTACGTCACCATACTTTAAAACCGGTTCCCACCATTTTTTTCAGCATGACTTTTGATGAAAAACGGACTTTTTGGTTTTTCATGTTATGGATCAGTTGGGCTTAGATAAAAGCTTTTTGAAACCCTTTACCCCGCTTGGATTTGGTTAATACTTGGTTTATTGGATGCGCACCATTGGATAGTACGTCACCATACTTTAAAACCGGTTCCCACCATTTTTTTCAGCATGACTTTTGATGAAAAACGGACTTTTTGGTTTTTCATGTTATGGATCAGTTGGGCTTAGATAAAAGCTTTTTGAAACCCTTTACCCCGCTTGGATTTGGTTAATACTTGGTTTATTGGATGCGCACCATTGGATTGTACGTCACCATACTTTAAAACCGGTTCCCACCATTTTTTTCAGCATGACTTTTGATGAAAAACGGACTTTTTGGTTTTTCATGTTATGGATCAGTTGGGCTTAGATAAAAGCTTTTTGAAACCCTTTACCCCGCTTGGATTTGGTTAATACTTGGTTTATTGGATGCGCACCATTGGATAGTACGTCACCATACTTTAAAACCGGTTCCCACCATTTTTTTCAGCATGACTTTTGATGAAAAACGGACTTTTTGGTTTTTCATGTTATGGATCAGTTGGGCTTAGATAAAAGCTTTTTGAAACCCTTTACCCCGCTTGGATTTGGTTAATACTTGGTTTATTGGATGCGCACCATTGGATAGTACGTCACCATACTTTAAAACCGGTTCCCACCATTTTTTTCAGCATGACTTTTGATGAAAAACGGACTTTTTGGTTTTTCATGTTATGGATCAGTTGGGCTTAGATAAAAGCTTTTTGAAACCCTTTACCCCGCTTGGATTTGGTTAATACTTGGTTTATTGGATGCGCACCATTGGATAGTACGTCACCATACTTTAAAACCGGTTCCCACCATTTTTTTCAGCATGACTTTTGATGAAAAACGGACTTTTTGGTTTTTCATGTTATGGATCAGTTGGGCTTAGATAAAAGCTTTTTGAAACCCTTTACCCCGCTTGGATTTGGTTAATACTTGGTTTATTGGATGCGCACCATTGGATAGTACGTCACCATACTTTAAAACCGGTTCCCACCATTTTTTTCAGCATGACTTTTGATGAAAAACGGACTTTTTGGTTTTTCATGTTATGGATCAGTTGGGCTTAGATAAAAGCTTTTTGAAACCCTTTACCCCGCTTGGATTTGGTTAATACTTGGTTTATTGGATGCGCACCATTGGATAGTACGTCACCATACTTTAAAACCGGTTCCCACCATTTTTTTCAGCATGACTTTTGATGAAAAACGGACTTTTTGGTTTTTCATGTTATGGATCAGTTGGGCTTAGATAAAAGCTTTTTGAAACCCTTTACCCCGCTTGGATTTGGTTAATACTTGGTTTATTGGATGCGCACCATTGGATAGTACGTCACCATACTTTAAAACCGGTTCCCACCATTTTTTTCAGCATGACTTTTGATGAAAAACGGACTTTTTGGTTTTTCATGTTATGGATCAGTTGGGCTTAGATAAAAGCTTTTTGAAACCCTTTACCCCGCTTGGATTTGGTTAATACTTGGTTTATTGGATGCGCACCATTGGATAGTACGTCACCATACTTTAAAACCGGTTCCCACCATTTTTTTCAGCATGACTTTTGATGAAAAACGGACTTTTTGGTTTTTCATGTTATGGATCAGTTGGGCTTAGATAAAAGCTTTTTGAAACCCTTTACCCCGCTTGGATTTGGTTAATACTTGGTTTATTGGATGCGCACCATTGGATAGTACGTCACCATACTTTAAAACCGGTTCCCACCATTTTTTTCAGCATGACTTTTGATGAAAAACGGACTTTTTGGTTTTTCATGTTATGGATCAGTTGGGCTTAGATAAAAGCTTTTTGAAACCCTTTACCCCGCTTGGATTTGGTTAATACTTGGTTTATTGGATGCGCACCATTGGATAGTACGTCACCATACTTTAAAACCGGTTCCCACCATTTTTTTCAGCATGACTTTTGATGAAAAACGGACTTTTTGGTTTTTCATGTTATGGATCAGTTGGGCTTAGATAAAAGCTTTTTGAAACCCTTTACCCCGCTTGGATTTGGTTAATACTTGGTTTATTGGATGCGCACCATTGGATAGTACGTCACCATACTTTAAAACCGGTTCCCACCATTTTTTTCAGCATGACTTTTGATGAAAAACGGACTTTTTGGTTTTTCATGTTATGGATCAGTTGGGCTTAGATAAAAGCTTTTTGAAACCCTTTACCCCGCTTGGATTTGGTTAATACTTGGTTTATTGGATGCGCACCATTGGATAGTACGTCACCATACTTTAAAACCGGTTCCCACCATTTTTTTCAGCATGACTTTTGATGAAAAACGGACTTTTTGGTTTTTCATGTTATGGATCAGTTGGGCTTAGATAAAAGCTTTTTGAAACCCTTTACCCCGCTTGGATTTGGTTAATACTTGGTTTATTGGATGCGCACCATTGGATAGTACGTCACCATACTTTAAAACCGGTTCCCACCATTTTTTTCAGCATGACTTTTGATGAAAAACGGACTTTTTGGTTTTTCATGTTATGGATCAGTTGGGCTTAGATAAAAGCTTTTTGAAACCCTTTACCCCGCTTGGATTTGGTTAATACTTGGTTTATTGGATGCGCACCATTGGATAGTACGTCACCATACTTTAAAACCGGTTCCCACCATTTTTTTCAGCATGACTTTTGATGAAAAACGGACTTTTTGGTTTTTCATGTTATGGATCAGTTGGGCTTAGATAAAAGCTTTTTGAAACCCTTTACCCCGCTTGGATTTGGTTAATACTTGGTTTATTGGATGCGCACCATTGGATAGTACGTCACCATACTTTAAAACCGGTTCCCACCATTTTTTTCAGCATGACTTT
The DNA here is from genome assembly GCA_030141615.1 of Unio pictorum. NCBI lineage: Eukaryota > Metazoa > Mollusca > Bivalvia > Unionida > Unionidae > Unio > Unio pictorum. The sequence continues at coordinate 25,440 of JARLTB010000615.1, forward strand.
TGATGAAAAACGGACTTTTTGGTTTTTCATGTTATGGATCAGTTGGGCTTAGATAAAAGCTTTTTGAAACCCTTTACCCCGCTTGGATTTGGTTAATACTTGGTTTATTGGATGCGCACCATTGGATAGTACGTCACCATACTTTAAAACCGGTTCCCACCATTTTTTTCAGCATGACTTTTGATGAAAAACGGACTTTTTGGTTTTTCATGTTATGGATCAGTTGGGCTTAGATAAAAGCTTTTTGAAACCCTTTACCCCGCTTGGATTTGGTTAATACTTGGTTTATTGGATGCGCACCATTGGATAGTACGTCACCATACTTTAAAACCGGTTCCCACCATTTTTTTCAGCATGACTTTTGATGAAAAACGGACTTTTTGGTTTTTCATGTTATGGATCAGTTGGGCTTAGATAAAAGCTTTTTGAAACCCTTTACCCCGCTTGGATTTGGTTAATACTTGGTTTATTGGATGCGCACCATTGGATAGTACGTCACCATACTTTAAAACCGGTTCCCACCATTTTTTTCAGCATGACTTTTGATGAAAAACGGACTTTTTGGTTTTTCATGTTATGGATCAGTTGGGCTTAGATAAAAGCTTTTTGAAACCCTTTACCCCGCTTGGATTTGGTTAATACTTGGTTTATTGGATGCGCACCATTGGATAGTACGTCACCATACTTTAAAACCGGTTCCCACCATTTTTTTCAGCATGACTTTTGATGAAAAACGGACTTTTTGGTTTTTCATGTTATGGATCAGTTGGGCTTAGATAAAAGCTTTTTGAAACCCTTTACCCCGCTTGGATTTGGTTAATACTTGGTTTATTGGATGCGCACCATTGGATAGTACGTCACCATACTTTAAAACCGGTTCCCACCATTTTTTTCAGCATGACTTTTGATGAAAAACGGACTTTTTGGTTTTTCATGTTATGGATCAGTTGGGCTTAGATAAAAGCTTTTTGAAACCCTTTACCCCGCTTGGATTTGGTTAATACTTGGTTTATTGGATGCGCACCATTGGATAGTACGTCACCATACTTTAAAACCGGTTCCCACCATTTTTTTCAGCATGACTTTTGATGAAAAACGGACTTTTTGGTTTTTCATGTTATGGATCAGTTGGGCTTAGATAAAAGCTTTTTGAAACCCTTTACCCCGCTTGGATTTGGTTAATACTTGGTTTATTGGATGCGCACCATTGGATAGTACGTCACCATACTTTAAAACCGGTTCCCACCATTTTTTTCAGCATGACTTTTGATGAAAAACGGACTTTTTGGTTTTTCATGTTATGGATCAGTTGGGCTTAGATAAAAGCTTTTTGAAACCCTTTACCCCGCTTGGATTTGGTTAATACTTGGTTTATTGGATGCGCACCATTGGATAGTACGTCACCATACTTTAAAACCGGTTCCCACCATTTTTTTCAGCATGACTTTTGATGAAAAACGGACTTTTTGGTTTTTCATGTTATGGATCAGTTGGGCTTAGATAAAAGCTTTTTGAAACCCTTTACCCCGCTTGGATTTGGTTAATACTTGGTTTATTGGATGCGCACCATTGGATAGTACGTCACCATACTTTAAAACCGGTTCCCACCATTTTTTTCAGCATGACTTTTGATGAAAAACGGACTTTTTGGTTTTTCATGTTATGGATCAGTTGGGCTTAGATAAAAGCTTTTTGAAACCCTTTACCCCGCTTGGATTTGGTTAATACTTGGTTTATTGGATGCGCACCATTGGATAGTACGTCACCATACTTTAAAACCGGTTCCCACCATTTTTTTCAGCATGACTTTTGATGAAAAACGGACTTTTTGGTTTTTCATGTTATGGATCAGTTGGGCTTAGATAAAAGCTTTTTGAAACCCTTTACCCCGCTTGGATTTGGTTAATACTTGGTTTATTGGATGCGCACCATTGGATAGTACGTCACCATACTTTAAAACCGGTTCCCACCATTTTTTTCAGCATGACTTTTGATGAAAAACGGACTTTTTGGTTTTTCATGTTATGGATCAGTTGGGCTTAGATAAAAGCTTTTTGAAACCCTTTACCCCGCTTGGATTTGGTTAATACTTGGTTTATTGGATGCGCACCATTGGATAGTACGTCACCATACTTTAAAACCGGTTCCCACCATTTTTTTCAGCATGACTTTTGATGAAAAACGGACTTTTTGGTTTTTCATGTTATGGATCAGTTGGGCTTAGATAAAAGCTTTTTGAAACCCTTTACCCCGCTTGGATTTGGTTAATACTTGGTTTATTGGATGCGCACCATTGGATAGTACGTCACCATACTTTAAAACCGGTTCCCACCATTTTTTTCAGCATGACTTTTGATGAAAAACGGACTTTTTGGTTTTTCATGTTATGGATCAGTTGGGCTTAGATAAAAGCTTTTTGAAACCCTTTACCCCGCTTGGATTTGGTTAATACTTGGTTTATTGGATGCGCACCATTGGATAGTACGTCACCATACTTTAAAACCGGTTCCCACCATTTTTTTCAGCATGACTTTTGATGAAAAACGGACTTTTTGGTTTTTCATGTTATGGATCAGTTGGGCTTAGATAAAAGCTTTTTGAAACCCTTTACCCCGCTTGGATTTGGTTAATACTTGGTTTATTGGATGCGCACCATTGGATAGTACGTCACCATACTTTAAAACCGGTTCCCACCATTTTTTTCAGCATGACTTTTGATGAAAAACGGACTTTTTGGTTTTTCATGTTATGGATCAGTTGGGCTTAGATAAAAGCTTTTTGAAACCCTTTACCCCGCTTGGATTTGGTTAATACTTGGTTTATTGGATGCGCACCATTGGATAGTACGTCACCATACTTTAAAACCGGTTCCCACCATTTTTTTCAGCATGACTTTTGATGAAAAACGGACTTTTTGGTTTTTCATGTTATGGATCAGTTGGGCTTAGATAAAAGCTTTTTGAAACCCTTTACCCCGCTTGGATTTGGTTAATACTTGGTTTATTGGATGCGCACCATTGGATAGTACGTCACCATACTTTAAAACCGGTTCCCACCATTTTTTTCAGCATGACTTTTGATGAAAAACGGACTTTTTGGTTTTTCATGTTATGGATCAGTTGGGCTTAGATAAAAGCTTTTTGAAACCCTTTACCCCGCTTGGATTTGGTTAATACTTGGTTTATTGGATGCGCACCATTGGATAGTACGTCACCATACTTTAAAACCGGTTCCCACCATTTTTTTCAGCATGACTTTTGATGAAAAACGGACTTTTTGGTTTTTCATGTTATGGATCAGTTGGGCTTAGATAAAAGCTTTTTGAAACCCTTTACCCCGCTTGGATTTGGTTAATACTTGGTTTATTGGATGCGCACCATTGGATAGTACGTCACCATACTTTAAAACCGGTTCCCACCATTTTTTTCAGCATGACTTTTGATGAAAAACGGACTTTTTGGTTTTTCATGTTATGGATCAGTTGGGCTTAGATAAAAGCTTTTTGAAACCCTTTACCCCGCTTGGATTTGGTTAATACTTGGTTTATTGGATGCGCACCATTGGATAGTACGTCACCATACTTTAAAACCGGTTCCCACCATTTTTTTCAGCATGACTTTTGATGAAAAACGGACTTTTTGGTTTTTCATGTTATGGATCAGTTGGGCTTAGATAAAAGCTTTTTGAAACCCTTTACCCCGCTTGGATTTGGTTAATACTTGGTTTATTGGATGCGCACCATTGGATAGTACGTCACCATACTTTAAAACCGGTTCCCACCATTTTTTTCAGCATGACTTTTGATGAAAAACGGACTTTTTGGTTTTTCATGTTATGGATCAGTTGGGCTTAGATAAAAGCTTTTTGAAACCCTTTACCCCGCTTGGATTTGGTTAATACTTGGTTTATTGGATGCGCACCATTGGATAGTACGTCACCATACTTTAAAACCGGTTCCCACCATTTTTTTCAGCATGACTTTTGATGAAAAACGGACTTTTTGGTTTTTCATGTTATGGATCAGTTGGGCTTAGATAAAAGCTTTTTGAAACCCTTTACCCCGCTTGGATTTGGTTAATACTTGGTTTATTGGATGCGCACCATTGGATAGTACGTCACCATACTTTAAAACCGGTTCCCACCATTTTTTTCAGCATGACTTTTGATGAAAAACGGACTTTTTGGTTTTTCATGTTATGGATCAGTTGGGCTTAGATAAAAGCTTTTTGAAACCCTTTACCCCGCTTGGATTTGGTTAATACTTGGTTTATTGGATGCGCACCATTGGATAGTACGTCACCATACTTTAAAACCGGTTCCCACCATTTTTTTCAGCATGACTTTTGATGAAAAACGGACTTTTTGGTTTTTCATGTTATGGATCAGTTGGGCTTAGATAAAAGCTTTTTGAAACCCTTTACCCCGCTTGGATTTGGTTAATACTTGGTTTATTGGATGCGCACCATTGGATAGTACGTCACCATACTTTAAAACCGGTTCCCACCATTTTTTTCAGCATGACTTTTGATGAAAAACGGACTTTTTGGTTTTTCATGTTATGGATCAGTTGGGCTTAGATAAAAGCTTTTTGAAACCCTTTACCCCGCTTGGATTTGGTTAATACTTGGTTTATTGGATGCGCACCATTGGATAGTACGTCACCATACTTTAAAACCGGTTCCCACCATTTTTTTCAGCATGACTTTTGATGAAAAACGGACTTTTTGGTTTTTCATGTTATGGATCAGTTGGGCTTAGATAAAAGCTTTTTGAAACCCTTTACCCCGCTTGGATTTGGTTAATACTTGGTTTATTGGATGCGCACCATTGGATAGTACGTCACCATACTTTAAAACCGGTTCCCACCATTTTTTTCAGCATGACTTTTGATGAAAAACGGACTTTTTGGTTTTTCATGTTATGGATCAGTTGGGCTTAGATAAAAGCTTTTTGAAACCCTTTACCCCGCTTGGATTTGGTTAATACTTGGTTTATTGGATGCGCACCATTGGATAGTACGTCACCATACTTTAAAACCGGTTCCCACCATTTTTTTCAGCATGACTTTTGATGAAAAACGGACTTTTTGGTTTTTCATGTTATGGATCAGTTGGGCTTAGATAAAAGCTTTTTGAAACCCTTTACCCCGCTTGGATTTGGTTAATACTTGGTTTATTGGATGCGCACCATTGGATAGTACGTCACCATACTTTAAAACCGGTTCCCACCATTTTTTTCAGCATGACTTTTGATGAAAAACGGACTTTTTGGTTTTTCATGTTATGGATCAGTTGGGCTTAGATAAAAGCTTTTTGAAACCCTTTACCCCGCTTGGATTTGGTTAATACTTGGTTTATTGGATGCGCACCATTGGATAGTACGTCACCATACTTTAAAACCGGTTCCCACCATTTTTTTCAGCATGACTTTTGATGAAAAACGGACTTTTTGGTTTTTCATGTTATGGATCAGTTGGGCTTAGATAAAAGCTTTTTGAAACCCTTTACCCCGCTTGGATTTGGTTAATACTTGGTTTATTGGATGCGCACCATTGGATAGTACGTCACCATACTTTAAAACCGGTTCCCACCATTTTTTTCAGCATGACTTTTGATGAAAAACGGACTTTTTGGTTTTTCATGTTATGGATCAGTTGGGCTTAGATAAAAGCTTTTTGAAACCCTTTACCCCGCTTGGATTTGGTTAATACTTGGTTTATTGGATGCGCACCATTGGATAGTACGTCACCATACTTTAAAACCGGTTCCCACCATTTTTTTCAGCATGACTTTTGATGAAAAACGGACTTTTTGGTTTTTCATGTTATGGATCAGTTGGGCTTAGATAAAAGCTTTTTGAAACCCTTTACCCCGCTTGGATTTGGTTAATACTTGGTTTATTGGATGCGCACCATTGGATAGTACGTCACCATACTTTAAAACCGGTTCCCACCATTTTTTTCAGCATGACTTTTGATGAAAAACGGACTTTTTGGTTTTTCATGTTATGGATCAGTTGGGCTTAGATAAAAGCTTTTTGAAACCCTTTACCCCGCTTGGATTTGGTTAATACTTGGTTTATTGGATGCGCACCATTGGATAGTACGTCACCATACTTTAAAACCGGTT
>JARLTB010000616.1:0-21795 GCA_030141615.1 Unio pictorum
CACCCCGCCGTGATGATAAAAGCACGTTATCTTTTGTTATTGATCCATCAAAACAGCATAAATTGATTAAAATCGTAAAATGTTGAATGCGGAGGTTATTTCACATTTGAATCAATCAGCGAAACTGAATTTAGCGCGCTTGAAAACCAGATTACAAAATCACTAACAATGACAATGTCATTGACAGAGTTAATATTTCTCGAGTTCAAGTTGTTGTCGTACATAATTAAGTGAGATTAGTCATCATCACTAATGGTAGAGCCATTAACAATATCTTTGTCATTGAGTACTTCATTTATTTCTTTTATTGACTTACGGTCTTCTTCGGGTAGGAATAGCATCCATGTGTTATCTTCACTCTGTTTTTGTTTTCGTCGGTGTTCTTTCCTTTTTCGTCGGTGTTCTCTCCTTTTTAGTTGTGATTGTTCCTCATTTTGTTGCAGAAGTTGATTGTATTTACTAGCGAGCTCTGCGTATTTAATGCCAATGGACTCTAATTCACGTCGTGCATCATTGAGCTCAGTCATAAGTTTACTACGATCTCGAACTACATCGCTACGACGCTGTTGTGTGATATCTAATTGATATTGTAGATCATTCAACGAATCATTGATAGATTGCTGTTGCTGCTGTTGTTGCTGTCGTTGTTGTCGTAACGCTGTTACTTTTCCCTGCAGCAATTTATTCTGATTAGTTAGGTTGGTCACTTGAGACTGAAGTTGACAGATCATTTCTTTATCAATGATTCTGTCAGTGACTCTGTCAGTGACTCTGTCACTGGTACCATCAATGCGCTGATTCGTTTTTTCATTAATGGTAGAGCCATCAACAAAACAACTGAGAGATTGAGATCCTACAACTCGTGAGAAATACTTCTCAGATTTTTTGACGCTCTACTGCAGCCGATGACTTTTGTCATCAATGATTTCATCATCAATGATTTCATCATTGTTGTCATTGTTGTTGTTGTTAAAAAGATATCTTTTAATTGTATAATGCCTTATCGTAGAATACTAACCCGCGATGATATAAATGCGATTAAACAAATGCGAAACCGTGTTGGAATAGCAGAAATCGCTGATAAATATAAAATCAGTTATCAGCGGATTTATAAAATCTGGAAATCGGATGAAATTGGAATCGGAAATGTTAGCGCTGATGATGCTAATGATGTACCCGTTGAGCGGCTTATTGATGCTGAAGTTGAGAATGAAATTAATCAAATGTTATATGGCTCTACCATTAATGAAAAAACGAATCAGCGCATTGATGGTACCAGTGACAGAGTCACTGACAGAGTCACTGACAGAATCATTGATAAAGAAATGATCTGTCAACTTCAGTCTCAAGTGACCAACCTAACTAATCAGAATAAATTGCTGCAGGGAAAAGTAACAGCGTTACGACAACAACGACAGCAACAACAGCAGCAACAGCAATCTATCAATGATTCGTTGAATGATCTACAATATCAATTAGATATCACACAACAGCGTCGTAGCGATGTAGTTCGAGATCGTAGTAAACTTATGACTGAGCTCAATGATGCACGACGTGAATTAGAGTCCATTGGCATTAAATACGCAGAGCTCGCTAGTAAATACAATCAACTTCTGCAACAAAATGAGGAACAATCACAACTAAAAAGGAGAGAACACCGACGAAAAAGGAAAGAACACCGACGAAAACAAAAACAGAGTGAAGATAACACATGGATGCTATTCCTACCCGAAGAAGACCGTAAGTCAATAAAAGAAATAAATGAAGTACTCAATGACAAAGATATTGTTAATGGCTCTACCATTAGTGATGATGACTAATCTCACTTAATTATGTACGACAACAACTTGAACTCGAGAAATATTAACTCTGTCAATGACTTTGTCATTGTTAGTGATTTTGTAATCTGGTTTCAAGCGCGCTAAATTCAGTTTCGCTGATTGATTCAAATGTGAAATAACCTCCGCATTCAACATTTTACGATTTTAATCAATTTATGCTGTTTTGATGGATCAATAACAAAAGATAACGGTGCTTTTATCATCACGGCGGGGTGCCATCGTGCAGTAGTCTTTGAATGATCAAAGTCTGCTTGTTGGTTTCGTTGATGATATTTTCTGGAGAGACGAAAACGCGCCTCTGAGTTTCTATTCTTATGGATTGCACATTTATGAGTGACACCATCAGGACCTTTTTCTGTTATAATTCTTCGACCGGTGCCTGTGATTTTATCATAAACCGTTAATTGTGGATAGCGATTGCGATAATCATTAAGTGCAGCCTCAAACTGAGACATATAATTAAAGCGGTTATTTAATTAATTACTAAAATGATATCACAATAATGTGTACCATCGATGATATGTCCCCCGTTGAAATTAATACGCCCGGGTTATTTTCGAGATAAATTAATCCATGATGAATCAAGGCAGGATAAATACTTTTTGCTTCCACTGGATTTAATGATGACTTTTACAATTCGCAGTGATAAAATCACTGGTGACGAAATAGTCCCAATCATTGATAACAATCAATCTAATCTCACAGTGTATTCACTAGTAAAGATAGTTGAAGAATTCCAAGAAGAATTTAACCGCCGGATCAATATCGTAGAATCGTCAAAAACCGTCAATCAGTTTGATAAGGAAATATTAAAAATCGTTAAAAAATCTCCCGAGAAAATAAATCATCATGTCTCAATGTTTCTTGATTTCGGGGATAAATTTATATTGGTAAATTTGTATACTAGGAAATATAAGACATCGATGAAGTCTACCGCGTGAGGGTCACACGATGAGGGAAGTGCCTAATTTGTCGGATGATTTTTAACACCAGTGACAAAGTCACCGTGGAAGTGTTATTTCATAGTGAGACAGCTTCGTTCATCGATGTTGAAAGTGTCATAATTGTATATAAAATAATTAATACTGACACTTTCAACATTCTAGTTTTGATCAATCCGACATATCATATCGAAAGAACCATCCATTAACGGTCCATACATGGAATCGTAACATTGTAGAGTGTTCATCTGTCGCAATAATGTCTTTACCAGCGAATCCCACATCATCAACGGTTTCATTAATCCATGTAGGATCATCTATGAAGTCCGATTTGGGCCATTCAGGATAGTACAATGTGAGATTAGATCGATTGGGATTTATTTTATCATCGGATTGTAATCTTCCACCGAATCCCTTGTAAATCAATTTGATTTTCTCAATGATATTTTTCACTGATAAGGTGCCCTTTCTAAACCGCACATCCGGAAATATCTCATTGAAATGTTTTAACAACAACTGGTATTTATCGAGTTGGTCCGGGTTTTTTAACATCTCATTGATATTCTTGATTAATTCAGCGCGGTTCACAGGAACACTTTTTACCGATAAATCATCCGGAACCACATCAGGGAGTTTTAATACTTCAAGAACATCTCTGACAATTTCGAGTTGTTGCCGTGGATTGATTTTATCAGATCTGCATGGTGTAGTTGTAACAGCGCTTCCCTGATTGAATTTATCAACAAGGACTCGCTGGTATCGTTGTAACCGTGATACGTTTTTGTCGAGGTGTTCAATCGTGTTTGAGTCCAATTTACTCACATCGGTTTGAAATACATGATTCAGATACATCAATTTCTTCGCGTAGGGTTCTAGTTGTTGTTGATTCTCAGGATCATATCGATGATATTTTTGTTGTTCACTGGTGATTTTATCATTGATGATTTTATCATTTGCAGCAGCAATTCTTTCTCCGATAGAAGATTTCAGAAATTCATCTACGCGCGGATTGTTATTAATTGCCGTGGCGGAGATTCGTTGCTCTTTTTTTTGTTTTATTTTTTCGCACCACAAATCATATTCGTCGGGTAATTCCCAAGTGACCTCATACCCGGTTCTTTTCATCATTGTAACAAGTCGTCCTGTGAAATAACACTTCGAATTATTTTCATCAATAATGGCACTGATAAATGCGTATCCGTAACTAGAATTCACATCATTGAGATTGGGAGTTCTGAACAACAATTCCGTAGAGGATAAATCTCTTTCATGTGATTCAATGGCAGAAATAATGTCATCACGTGTGAGTGGTAATGTTGTGGAAGATCGTTTAGTTGCCGAATAATGAATTTCATTAATATTTCTGAAACGATGAATTGCTTGTTTAGTGGCTTCTACAGATCCTAATTGTTCAGAAAACACCGCCATGTACTTAAATCGTTCGTCTACGATTGAAATTCCTGCTTCTACGGTGCAATTATAAATCACTACATCGATGTTCTCAAACGCTTCAACGGGATCAGCAAAATCTCTTTCTTTTTCTGCAGAATCGGTATCAGCGTGATAATATTTCACTCGGTATCCTAAATGCTGTAACAACTTAGCAAGGGCTTCTACAGAATAATTCCCGTGTCGTTTGTTCTGTGTGAAAACTACGGCACGATTTCCTTGTTGCAGTGTGTCTAACAATTTGATGTAATTGTCATGATGAGACTGTTCCACAATAAACCTCTTACCATGATCGGGTTGATACTCGTTGATGATGAATTTCATGTCCGGACGATTTAAGTGTTTTCTAAATAATTCTAGATCATCATTGTTAGCATCTGCGTCTAACACAATAACCCGTTTTGCTGATGAAATTAACCATGTGAGTGTCTCCCAAATTTGTTTCCCACGATTCGATGAGATTATTTGACGAAGAATGCCATGCCATTCATCTAACAATATCACATCAGGAATTCCCCTGACTCGTACAATCGATTCAATCTGCGAAATAACCCTTCGATGAGTTCTTGTATCAAAAATAATTCCTCCATGAATTGTTTCATACGATTCGAGATTATAGTCGATGGTGGTCTTTCTTGTAAACGTCCTTCTGTATGACAAATAGAGAACAGATTGATCATCTCGTATTGATTTCCACGCTGATTTTGATTTCCCCATCCCACAAGCAGAACCATCCATATAGTCATCGTTGAGGATGATTTTACATCCTTGGCCGTTTTCATGAATAGGTGGCTCACAGTAAGTGTAATCCGGAATTCTCTTTGGAAACTCACCACTATGATCTACTCGGTGATAGTCGTATGATTTTAAATACCTTTCGTAGCGCGTTTTATCATCGATGATTTTGTTATCAGAGTCTCTCAGTATCATGATTTTGTTTTTTGTAGTCCGAAAACAACCAACCACAAATCGATCAGAATAAACTACCACAAATGCATCGATGGCTTTTCCCTCAATGAATTCACCAATCTCATTGTATCCGTGTCGGCGCTGACAAATATTGCAATACGATCCGGCAACCCTTCCCAGTGAAATCATATTGCTGGTTTGATTTGTTATTCCAGTGATTTTATCTGGTTGTCCAGTTAACTCGATAGATATTTGATTGAAATCTTCGTTGGTCAAATCGTCATCAATGGCAGAGCCATTATCAATGATAAAGTCATTGGTTTCATTGTCAGTGCGTTTTTCATAATAAGTCTGTATAGCAACAGGACAGGATAATAACAAACTAGTAAATCTAAAATCCGATAGATTTCCAGGATAAATCAATCGTTTATCAATACTATTTGGTTTTGCTGATCTTGTCCCGGGTAATTTGATGCTATGAAGTCCAGCCTGTGTATCAACATTCCATGATGGTCTGTCTGTGGCGATTTTCTTTAACAAATCTCGATGATTATCAAAATCGATAGGAATCGTTTTCAATAAAATGTGATAACCACCACTGGTTTCAAAAATCAAAACATCATTGACAGAGTCAACTAAGTCATTGAAATATAATAACAATTCCTTCAACGATGGATTTTTAGAATCAATATCAATTGTGGGATATCTTAATCGCTCCCGAGGGATAATTTCATTCACCGCAGAACATCCTTGAAATTCTGTTATGTCGGGATCATTCACAAAAACGTAAAATTGTCCCCGTTGTTGAATAACCACACCATGGCGTAGATAATTATCTTCGGTGAGTAATTCAATCGCGGATTTTTTACTAGAAACACTCCAAGCCGGCGTTAAATGACTTTTGTAGTATTCTTGAAGATCATGATAGGTTTGTGGAGACTGAAAAAAATCATCATCACTATCGGAGTAATCACTAATCATTATTGATAATGATTTTTTAATCTCTAATTGAATGTTGATTAATGATTAATAATAATGGTTGAATTACAATCGCGTAATAAGTGTTCGTGGCTGTTTCAAGGATCTACACGACGCTGTGAAAAAAATAGTCTCGGAAAATTCTGTGGAGTACATAATTGTACTTCAAAACAAGGATGTCCCGAGGGACCAAAACCCTGTCTTGGTTGTGGAAAAGGCGTCAGAGGGAAATATCAGATTTGCAATGAGTGTGGCGGTCACAAATATCGTTCCGCAATAGAATATCTCAAACGAAAGAATAAACCAATACCAACTCCAGAAGAGTTTTTAAAGACTCTCCGTGAAAAACAGATAAAGTCAGAAAATAATAAAAAAGAGCCGAGCGACTAAAATCACTTCCACGGTGATCTTAAATCACACTACGACATTATAATAAATTTGAATTCATTTTTTTTTTAATATCACAAAATGACTCTAACACTGATAATCGCGTTGTCGTTGTTCGGAGTTGTATACTCTGGTTTATATTTACCAGGAACCCCTCATGATTATGGAATCCGGATGCAAGAACAAAAACTACAAGAGGAAAAAATACGGGAACTACGACTACAACGGGAACAGCGACAAGAAGAGAGAGAACAACTACAGCAACTAGAGGAACGATTACAGGAACAACTACAGAAACAACGACAACAACTAGAGGAACGATTACAAGAACATCAACGACAACTACAACAACTGCAGCAAGAACGTCATCAACAGATAATTCATCAACAGTATCAATTACAACAGCGATTACGACTACAGCGAAAACGTCTCCAACTACTAATTCAGCAACAACAGCGATTACAAACTACAACAACTAGAACAAACTCCAACAACTGATTCAGCAATAGACTATCATTTATTATTTTTGTCAACCAGAACTGAAAGTCCCAACAGCAGAGAGGGTGAATGACAACGACAATGACGTATATAAGGAAATCTTATTTATCGAATAGACGCCATTTTTTTTTACTATTTGGTAGAAGCCTCAGATTTTCAAATCGATGTCCGGATACAACGCTGATGAACTAGCAAGAATTGTTAAAACCGATATCAAGGCGCTACAAAAACAAGATCCATCTGTCCTCCTCAAACACAATAATGACCCAGACGGTGGCGGTAGGCATAAGAACAACTACGTAAAAATAGAGGCGTCGCGGTGATTACTTGCTACTACGATCAGATCATCCATTATGCACATAACTGCATGGGCAAGTCCAGACTGCTGAGTATCCTTTCAGGAGAAAATCCTATGTAAGTGTTACAAAAAACGCTAAAAAAAAATTTATTTTTAATAAAAATTACTGAAAGCCTATTTTATAGTAACGCTCACGTGGTTAAGATACGGGTTTTTCCTCGTTTAACATTTTTCTAAGATCACGAACCTTAGAACTAATTTCAGCTCGTTTTTGATACTCTTGGCCGAGCTTTTGACGTATTGCTTCAACGGTGCTAAATAGCGTTATGAATACATTAATGTCGTTACCGTACAAACAAGCATTGATGGATTTTTGAATTCCTTTCACGAGCCTGTACATCCTAGGTAAAACATAACGACCCTTACTAGACTGATACTCAATATCTTCATATTCCGAGGTAATCTTGTCACAGTCGAGACTTTCAGATAATAATACCCCTTTATTATTTAAATTTGAGATTTCAGCAATTATAGCATTTACATCATTGATATCCATTATTTATATTTATTACTGTATCTCTAATTATTAAAAAAACAAAACATATATGACAACACATCTTTGGAACTCCTTGGGTGCCTTCGCATCCAAGTAAGCCCAAGGGGACCCGAAACATACATCTCCGGCGGGAGGCCTAAGGTGGCAAACGCCATCTTAGACCGCCCAGAAGATATGCTTGGGGGGGACGTCACAACATGGACGGCACAATGCCATATATATCTCCGCTCGAGTGTTGCGGCAAATTTTAGGCATAACATGTACTTAATTAACTTAATTAAGGATGGATTATAATTCAATGGAACGATGATGGTATGATGTGGGCGTGGTAAACCAAACCAACATGGCAACCCATGAAATCTAATTCATGGTTGCATGAGTTGGAAAAAACACCAACCCACGCTACCGAGAATGCGATAGCATGGGTTGCCATGTTGGTTTGGCTGAGGGGGATCGCCCCTCCCCCCCAATTAATAGAAAAAAACATCTTCCGTTTCGCCATCAAATAATGTATCTGCTATGGGGACCGAACACACGTAGTTGATAGATCTATGTTTACAAGACAAACACGATATACCATTACACCACGGAGCTGTCATACAGAATAGAGATTTTTTAATATATATATATCTTCTGATATACTTAACAATAAGAGATTTTTAAAACAGACAATTTTATGCTGCAACATTTTAGTTGTTAAATAAAACAGCGTTTTATATACTCTGTTATAATTCTCTAGATAAAATACATTCATAAAGAGCTGTATACAAGGAATTTTAACCACGCCCACCTACTTCAATGAATAGGAAACACTCGCGTTCCGGCTGAGCGAACATAGGTAATGCGTAGATTATAAAGAACGTCTGTACTGAAAAGAACGAGTTAGCTGTCTGCTTTACTGCTAGTCCACCCACCCCCACACATGAGATATGTAGATAAATAAAAATACAGCTATTTAAATAATTCAGTTTTAGCCCACAAGCGACAATAAAAAGTTTTATTCTCGAAACTCATGTATTATATCTCCATTACAGTCACGTGGGCGCGCCTAGTTACAGGTAATATAGCAGGCGACAAATTCCTTTGACGTCATAATACAAGGGAACTTAGTAGGTAAATGTTATAAGTTGTGGCAGATTAATCTATAAAGAATTTATCTCCCTTAGCAGCAGAGAGGGTGGATGACAACAAGTTGCGACCAAAATTAATTAAAAAATCGTAAAAATCTTCGTTTTCATTTTTTTAGTTAAAATGAGATTTCATTAAGATTTCAATCAATTTTTTGTTTGAAAACGTTGTAGGGTTCATCCTTTTTTTTGTTAAAATGAGATCGTAGGAAGGATTCAATCAATTTTTTGTCTGAAAACGTTGTAGGGTTCGTCCTTTTTTTGGTTAAAATGAGATTATAGGATGGCTCGTTTTAGGATTTCAATCAAATTTTGTCTAAAAACGTTGTAGGGTTCACCCTCTCTGCTGCTGCTTTTATCTAAGCCCAACTGATCCATAACATGAAAAACAAAAAAGTCCGTTTTTCATCAAAAGTCATGCTGAAAAAAATGGTGGGAACCGGTTTTAAAGTATGGTGACGTACTATCCAATGGTGCGCAGCCAATAAACCAAGTATTAACCAAATCCAAGCGGGGTAAAGGGTTTCAACAGCTTTTATCTAAGCCCAACTGATCCATAACATGAAAAACAAAAAAGTCCGTTTTTCATCAAAAGTCATGCTGAAAAAAATGGTGGGAACCGGTTTTAAAGTATGGTGACGTACTATCCAATGGTGCGCAGCCAATAAACCAAGTATTAACCAAATCCAAGCGGGGTAAAGGGTTTCAACAGCTTTTATCTAAGCCCAACTGCTCCATAACATGAAAAACAAAAAAGTCCGTTTTTTATCAAAAGTCATGCTGAAAAAAATGGTGGGAACCGGTTTTAAAGTATGGTGACGTACTATCCAATGGTGCGCAGCCAATAAACCAAGTATTAACCAAATCCAAGCGGGGTAAAGGGTTTCAACAGCTTTTATCTAAGCCCAACTGATCCATAACATGAAAAACAAAAAAGTCCGTTTTTCATCAAAAGTCATGCTGAAAAAAATGGTGGGAACCGGTTTTAAAGTATGGTGACGTACTATCCAATGGTGCGCAGCCAATAAACCAAGTATTAACCAAATCCAAGCGGGGTAAAGGGTTTCAACAGCTTTTATCTAAGCCCAACTGATCCATAACATGAAAAACAAAAAAGTCCGTTTTTCATCAAAAGTCATGCTGAAAAAAATGGTGGGAACCGGTTTTAAAGTATGGTGACGTACTATCCAATGGTGCGCAGCCAATAAACAAAGTATTAACCAAATCCAAGCGGGGTAAAGGGTTTCAACAGCTTTTATCTTAGCCCAACTGATCCATAACATGAAAAACAAAAAAGTCCGTTTTTCATCAAAAGTCATGCTGAAAAAAATGGTGGGAACCGGTTTTAAAGTATGGTGACGTACTATCCAATGGTGCGCAGCCAATAAACCAAGTATTAACCAAATCCAAGCGGGGTAAAGGGTTTCAACAGCTTTTATCTAAGCCCAACTGATCCATAACATGAAAAACAAAAAAGTCCGTTTTTCATCAAAAGTCATGCTGAAAAAAATGGTGGGAACCGGTTTTAAAGTATGGTGACGTACTATCCAATGGTGCGCAGCCAATAAACCAAGTATTAACCAAATCCAAGCGGGGTAAAGGGTTTGAACAGCTTTTATCTAAGCCCAACTGATCCATAACATGAAAAACAAAAAAGTCCGTTTTTCATCAAAAGTCATGCTGAAAAAAATGGTGGGAACCGGTTTTAAAGTATGGTGACGTACTATCCAATAGTGCGCAGCCAATAAACCAAGTATTAACCAAATCCAAGCGGGGTAAAGGGTTTCAACAGCTTTTATCTAAGCCCAACTGATCCATAACATGAAAAACAAAAAAGTCCGTTTTTCATCAAAAGTCATGCTGAAAAAAATGGTGGGAACCGGTTTTAAAGTATGGTGACGTACTATCCAATGGTGCGCAGCCAATAAACCAAGTATTAACCAAATCCAAGCGGGGTAAAGGGTTTCAACAGCTTTTATCTAAGCCCAACTGATCCATAACATGAAAAACAAAAAAGTCCGTTTTTCATCAAAAGTCATGCTGAAAAAAATGGTGGGAACCGGTTTTAAAGTATGGTGACGTACTATCCAATGGTGCGCAGCCAATAAACCAAGTATTAACCAAATCCAAGCGGGGTAAAGGGTTTCAACAGCTTTTATCTAAGCCCAACTGATCCATAACATGAAAAACAAAAAAGTCCGTTTTTCATCAAAAGTCATGCTGAAAAAAATGGTGGGAACCGGTATTAAAGTATGGTGACGTACTATCCAATGGTGCGCAGCCAATAAACCAAGTATTAACCAAATCCAAGCGGGTTAAAGGGTTTCAACAGCTTTTATCTAAGCCCAACTGATCCATAACATGAAAAACAAAAAAGTCCGTTTTTCATCAAAAGTCATGCTGAAAAAAATGGTGGGAACCGGTTTTAAAGTATGGTGACGTACTATCCAATGGTGCGCAGCCAATAAACCAAGTATTAACCAAATCCAAGCGGGGTAAAGGGTTTCAACAGCTTTTATCTAAGCCCAACTGATCCATAACATGAAAAACAAAAAAGTCCGTTTTTCATCAAAAGTCATGCTGAAAAAAATGGTGGGAACCGGTTTTAAAGTATGGTGACGTACTATCCAATGGTGCGCAGCCAATAAACCAAGTATTAACCAAATCCAAGCGGGGTAAAGGGTTTCAACAGCTTTTATCTAAGCCCAACTGATCCATAACATGAAAAACAAAAAAGTCCGTTTTTCATCAAAAGTCATGCTGAAAAAAATGGTGGGAACCGGTTTTAAAGTATGGTGACGTACTATCCAATGGTGCGCAGCCAATAAACCAAGTATTAACCAAATCCAAGCGGGGTAAAGGGTTTCAACAGCTTTTATCTAAGCCCAACTGATCCATAACATGAAAAACAAAAAAGTCCGTTTTTCATCAAAAGTCATGCTGAAAAAAATGGTGGGAACCGGTTTTAAAGTATGGTGACGTACTATCCAATGGTGCGCAGCCAATAAACCAAGTATTAACCAAATCCAAGCTGGGTAAAGGGTTTCAACAGCTTTTATCTAAGCCCAACTGATCCATAACATGAAAAACAAAAAAGTCCGTTTTTCATCAAAAGTCATGCTGAAAAAAATGGTGGGAACCGGTTTTAAAGTATGGTGACGTACTATCCAATGGTGCGCAGCCAATAAACCAAGTATTAACCAAATCCAAGCGGGGTAAAGGGTCTCAACAGCTTTTATCTAAGCCCAACTGATCCATAACATGAAAAACAAAAAAGTCCGTTTTTCATCAAAAGTCATGCTGAAAAAAATGGTGGGAACCGGTTTTAAAGTATGGTGACGTACTATCCAATGGTGCGCAGCCAATAAACCAAGTATTAACCAAATCCATGCGGGGTAAAGGGTTTCAACAGCTTTTATCTAAGCCCAACTGATCCATAACATGAAAAACAAAAAAGTCCGTTTTTCATCAAAAGTCATGCTGAAAAAAATGGTGGGAACCGGTTTTAAAGTATGGTGACGTACTATCCAATGGTGCGCAGCCAATAAACCAAGTATTAACCAAATCCAAGCGGGGTAAAGGGTTTCAACAGCTTTTATCTAAGCCCAACTGATCCATAACATGAAAAACAAAAAAGTCCGTTTTTCATCAAAAGTCATGCTGAAAAAAATGGTGGGAACCGGTTTTAAAGTATGGTGACGTACTATCCAATGGTGCGCAGCCAATAAACCAAGTATTAACCAAATCCAAGCGGGGTAAAGGGTTTCAACAGCTTTTATCTAAGCCCAACTGATCCATAACATGAAAAACAAAAAAGTCCGTTTTTCATCAAAAGTCATGCTGAAAAAAATGGTGGGAACCGGTTTTAAAGTATGGTGACGTACTATCCAATGGTGCGCAGCCAATAAACCAAGTATTAACCAAATCCAAGCGGGGTAAAGGGTTTCAACAGCTTTTATCTAAGCCCAACTGATCCATAACATGAAAAACAAAAAAGTCCGTTTTTCATCAAAAGTCATGCTGAAAAAAATGGTGGGAACCGGTTTTAAAGTATGGTGACGTACTATCCAATGGTGCGCAGCCATTAAACCAAGTATTAACCAAATCCAAGCGGGGTAAAGGGTTTCAACAGCTTTTATCTAAGCCCAACTGATCCATAACATGAAAAACAAAAAAGTCCGTTTTTCATCAAAAGTCATGCTGAAAAAAATGGTGGGAACCGGTTTTAAAGTATGGTGACGTACTATCCAATGGTGCGCAGCCAATAAACCAAGTATTAACCAAATCCAAGCGGGGTAAAGGGTTTCAACAGCTTTTATCTAAGCCCAACTGATCCATAACATGAAAAACAAAAAAGTCCGTTTTTCATCAAAAGTCATGCTGAAAAAAATGGTGGGAACCGGTTTTAAAGTATGGTGACGTACTATCCAATGGTGCGCAGCCAATAAACCAAGTATTAACCAAATCCAAGCGGGGTAAAGGGTTTCAACAGCTTTTATCTAAGCCCAACTGATCCATAACATGAAAAACAAAAAAGTCCGTTTTTCATCAAAAGTCATGCTGAAAAAAAATGGTGGGAACCGGTTTTAAAGTATGGTGACGTACTATCCAATGGTGCGCAGCCAATAAACCAAGTATTAACCAAATCCAAGCGGGGTAAAGGGTTTCAACAGCTTTTATCTAAGCCCAACTGATCCATAACATGAAAAACAAAAAAGTCCGTTTTTCATCAAAAGTCATGCTGAAAAAAATGGTGGGAACCGGTTTTAAAGTATGGTGACGTACTATCCAATGGTGCGCAGCCAATAAACCAAGTATTAACCAAATCCAAGCGGGGTAAAGGGTTTCAACAGCTTTTATCTAAGCCCAACTGATCCATAACATGAAAAACAAAAAAGTCCGTTTTTCATCAAAAGTCATGCTGAAAAAAATGGTGGGAACCGGTTTTAAAGTATGGTGACGTACTATCCAATGGTGCGCAGCCAATAAACCAAGTATTAACCAAATCCAAGCGGGGTAAAGGGTTTCAACAGCTTTTATCTAAGCCCAACTGATCCATAACATGAAAAACAAAAAAGTCCGTTTTTCATCAAAAGTCATGCTGAAAAAAATGGTGGGAACCGGTTTTAAAGTATGGTGACGTACTATCCAATGGTGCGCAGCCAATAAACCAAGTATTAACCAAATCCAAGCGGGGTAAAGGGTTTCAACAGCTTTTATCTAAGCCCAACTGATCCATAACATGAAAAACAAAAAAGTCCGTTTTTCATCAAAAGTCATGCTGAAAAAAATGGTGGGAACCGGTTTTAAAGTATGGTGACGTACTATCCAATGGTGCGCAGCCAATAAACCAAGTATTAACCAAATCCAAGCGGGGTAAAGGGTTTCAACAGCTTTTATCTAAGCCCAACTGATCCATAACATGAAAAACAAAAAAGTCCGTTTTTCATCAAAAGTCATGCTGAAAAAAATGGTGGGAACCGGTTTTAAAGTATGGTGACGTACTATCCAATGGTGCGCAGCCAATAAACCAAGTATTAACCAAATCCAAGCGGGGTAAAGGGTTTCAACAGCTTTTATCTAAGCCCAACTGATCCATAACATGAAAAACAAAAAAGTCCGTTTTTGCATCAAAAGTCATGCTGAAAAAAATGGTGGGAACCGGTTTTAAAGTATGGTGACGTACTATCCAATGGTGCGCAGCCAATAAACCAAGTATTAACCAAATCCAAGCGGGGTAAAGGGTTTCAACAGCTTTTATCTAAGCCCAACTGATCCATAACATGAAAAACAAAAAAGTCCGTTTTTCATCAAAAGTCATGCTGAAAAAAATGGTGGGAACCGGTTTTAAAGTATGGTGACGTACTATCCAATGGTGCGCAGCCAATAAACCAAGTATTAACCAAATCCAAGCGGGGTAAAGGGTTTCAACAGCTTTTATCTAAGCCCAACTGATCCATAACATGAAAAACAAAAAAGTCCGTTTTTCATCAAAAGTCATGCTGAAAAAAATGGTGGGAACCGGTTTTAAAGTATGGTGACGTACTATCCAATGGTGCGCAGCCAATAAACCAAGTATTAACCAAATCCAAGCGGGGTAAAGGGTTTCAACAGCTTTTATCTAAGCCCAACTGATCCATAACATGAAAAACAAAAAAGTCCGTTTTGCATCAAAAGTCATGCTGAAAAAAATGGTGGGAACCGGTTTTAAAGTATGGTGACGTACTATCCAATGGTGCGCAGCCAATAAACCAAGTATTAACCAAATCCAAGCGGGGTAAAGGGTTTCAACAGCTTTTATCTAAGCCCAACTGATCCATAACATGAAAAACAAAAAAGTCCGTTTTTCATCAAAAGTCATGCTGAAAAAAATGGTGGGAACCGGTTTTAAAGTATGGTGACGTACTATCCAATGGTGCGCAGCCAATAAACCAAGTATTAACCAAATCCAAGCGGGGTAAAGGGTTTCAACAGCTTTTATCTAAGCCCAACTGATCCATAACATGAAAAACAAAAAAGTCCGTTTTTCATCAAAAGTCATGCTGAAAAAAATGGTGGGAACCGGTTTTAAAGTATGGTGACGTACTATCCAATGGTGCGCAGCCAATAAACCAAGTATTAACCAAATCCAAGCGGGGTAAAGGGTTTCAACAGCTTTTATCTAAGCCCAACTGATCCATAACATGAAAAACAAAAAAGTCCGTTTTTCATCAAAAGTCATGCTGAAAAAAATGGTGGGAACCGGTTTTAAAGTATGGTGACGTACTATCCAATGGTGCGCAGCCAATAAACCAAGTATTAACCAAATCCAAGCGGGGTAAAGGGTTTCAACAGCTTTTATCTAAGCCCAACTGATCCATAACATGAAAAACAAAAAAGTCCGTTTTTCATCAAAAGTCATGCTGAAAAAAATGGTGGGAACCGGTTTTAAAGTATGGTGACGTACTATCCAATGGTGCGCAGCAAATAAACCAAGTATTAACCAAATCCAAGCGGGGTAAAGGGTCTCAACAGCTTTTATCTAAGCCCAACTGATCCATAACATGAAAAACAAAAAAGTCCGTTTTTCATCAAAAGTCATGCTGAAAAAAATGGTGGGAACCGGTTTTAAAGTATGGTGACGTACTATCCAATGGTGCGCAGCCAATAAACCAAGTATTAACCAAATCCATGCGGGGTAAAGGGTTTCAACAGCTTTTATCTAAGCCCAACTGATCCATAACATGAAAAACAAAAAAGTCCGTTTTTCATCAAAAGTCATGCTGAAAAAAATGGTGGGAACCAGTTTTAAAGTATGGTGACGTACTATCCAATGGTGCGCAGCCAATAAACCAAGTATTAACCAAATCCAAGCGGGGTAAAGGGTTTCAACAGCTTTTATCTAAGCCCAACTGATCCATAACATGAAAAACAAAAAAGTCCGTTTTTCATCAAAAGTCATGCTGAAAAAAATGGTGGGAACCGGTTTTAAAGTATGGTGACGTACTATCCAATGGTGCGCAGCCAATAAACCAAGTATTAACCAAATCCAAGCGGGGTAAAGGGTTTCAACAGCTTTTATCTAAGCCCAACTGATCCATAACATGAAAAACAAAAAAGTCCGTTTTTCATCAAAAGTCATGCTGAAAAAAATGGTGGGAACCGGTTTTAAAGTATGGTGACGTACTATCCAATGGTGCGCAGCCAATAAACCAAGTATTAACCAAATCCAAGCGGGGTAAAGGGTTTCAACAGCTTTTATCTAAGCCCAACTGATCCATAACATGAAAAACAAAAAAGTCCGTTTTTCATCAAAAGTCATGCTGAAAAAAATGGTGGGAACCGGTTTTAAAGTATGGTGACGTACTATCCAATGGTGCGCAGCCATTAAACCAAGTATTAACCAAATCCAAGCGGGGTAAAGGGTTTCAACAGCTTTTATCTAAGCCCAACTGATCCATAACATGAAAAACAAAAAAGTCCGTTTTTCATCAAAAGTCATGCTGAAAAAAATGGTGGGAACGGTTTTAAAGTATGGTGACGTACTATCCAATGGTGCGCAGCCAATAAACCAAGTATTAACCAAATCCAAGCGGGGTAAAGGGTTTCAACAGCTTTTATCTAAGCCAAACTGATCCATAACATGAAAAACAAAAAAGTCCGTTTTTCATCAAAAGTCATGCTGAAAAAAATGGTGGGAACCGGTTTTAAAGTATGGTGACGTACTATCCAATGGTGCGCAGCCAATAAACCAAGTATTAACCAAATCCAAGCGGGGTAAAGGGTTTCAACAGCTTTTATCTAAGCCCAACTGATCCATAACATGAAAAACAAAAAAGTCCGTTTTTCATCAAAAGTCATGCTGCAAAAAAATGGTGGGAACCGGTTTTAAAGTATGGTGACGTACTATCCAATGGTGCGCAGCCAATAAACCAAGTATTAACCAAATCCAAGCGGGGTAAAGGGTTTCAACAGCTTTTATCTAAGCCCAACTGATCCATAACATGAAAAACAAAAAAGTCCGTTTTTCATCAAAAGTCATGCTGAAAAAAATGGTGGGAACCGGTTTTAAAGTATGGTGACGTACTATCCAATGGTGCGCAGCCAATAAACCAAGTATTAACCAAATCCAAGCGGGGTAAAGGGTTTCAACAGCTTTTATCTAATCCCAACTGATCCATAACATGAAAAACAAAAAAGTCCGTTTTTCATCAAAAGTCATGCTGAAAAAAATGGTGGGAACCGGTTTTAAAGTATGGTGACGTACTATCCAATGGTGCGCAGCCAATAAACCAAGTATTAACCAAATCCAAGCGGGGTAAAGGGTTTCAACAGCTTTTATCTAAGCCCAACTGATCCATAACATGAAAAACAAAAAAGTCCGTTTTTCATCAAAAGTCATGCTGAAAAAAATGGTGGGAACCGGTTTTAAAGTATGGTGACGTACTATCTAATGGTGCGCAGCCAATAAACCAAGTATTAACCAAATCCAAGCGGGGTAAAGGGTTTCAACAGCTTTTATCTAAGCCCAACTGATCCATAACCTGAAAAACAAAAAAGTCCGTTTTTCATCAAAAGTCATGCTGAAAAAAATGGTGGGAACCGGTTTTAAAGTATGGTGACGTACTATCCAATGGTGCGCAGCCAATAAACCAAGTATTAACCAAATCCAAGCGGGGTAAAGGGTTTCAACAGCTTTTATCTAAGCCTAACTGATCCATAACATGAAAAACAAAAAAGTCCGTTTTTCATCAAAAGTCATGCTGAAAAAAATGGTGGGAACCGGTTTTAAAGTATGGTGACGTACTATCCAATGGTGCGCAGCCAATAAACCAAGTATTAACCAAATCCAAGCGGGGTAAAGGGTTTCAACAGCTTTTATCTAAGCCCAACTGATCCATAACATGAAAAACAAAAAAGTCCGTTTTTCATCAAAAGTCATGCTGAAAAAAATGGTGGGAACCGGTTTTAAAGTATGGTGACGTACTATCCAATGGTGCGCAGCCAATAAACCAAGTATTAACCAAATCCAAGCGGGGTAAAGGGTTTCAACAGCTTTTATCTAATCCCAACTGATCCATAACATGAAAAACAAAAAAGTCCGTTTTTCATCAAAAGTCATGCTGAAAAAAATGGTGGGAACCGGTTTTAAAGTATGGTGACGTACTATCCAATGGTGCGCAGCCAATAAACCAAGTATTAACCAAATCCAAGCGGGGTAAAGGGTTTCAACAGCTTTTATCTAAGCCCAACTGATCCATAACATGAAAAACAAAAAAGTCCGTTTTTCATCAAAAGTCATGCTGAAAAAAATGGTGGGAACCGGTTTTAAAGTATGGTAACGTACTATCCAATGGTGCGCAGCCAATAAACCAAGTATTAACCAAATCCAAGCGGGGTAAAGGGTTTCAACAGCTTTTATCTAAGCCCAACTGATCCATTACATGAAAAACAAAAAAGTCCGTTTTTCATCAAAAGTCATGCTGAAAAAAATGGTGGGAACCGGTTTTAAAGTATGGTGACGTACTATCCAATGGTGCGCAGCCAATAAACCAAGTATTAACCAAATCCAAGCGGGGTAAAGGGTTTCAACAGCTTTTATCTAAGCCCAACTGATCCATAACATGAAAAACAAAAAAGTCCGTTTTTCATCAAAAGTCATGCTGAAAAAAATGGTGGGAACCGGTTTTAAAGTATGGTGACGTACTATCCAATGGTGCGCAGCCAATAAACCAAGTATTAACCAAATTCAAGCGGGGTAAAGGGTTTCAACAGCTTTTATCTAAGCCCAACTGATCCATAACATGAAAAACAAAAAAGTCCGTTTTTCATCAAAAGTCATGCTGAAAAAAATGGTGGGAACCGGTTTTAAAGTATGGTGACGTACTATTTAATGGTGCGCAGCCAATAAACCAAGTATTAACCAAATCCAAGCGGGGTAAAGGGTTTCAACAGCTTTTATCTAAGCCCAACTGATCCATAACATGAAAAACAAAAAAGTCCGTTTTTCATCAAAAGTCATGCTGAAAAAAATGGTGGGAACCGGTTTTAAAGTATGGTGACGTACTATCCAATGGTGCGCAGCCAATAAACCAAGTATTAACCAAATCCAAGCGGGGTAAAGGGTTTCAACAGCTTTTATCTAAGCCCAACTGATCCATAACATGAAAAACAAAAAAGTCCGTTTTTCATCAAAAGTCATGCTGAAAAAAATGGTGGGAACCGGTTTTAAAGTATGGTGACGTACTATCCAATGGTGCGCAGCCAATAAACCAAGTATTAACCAAATCCAAGCGGGGTAAAGGGTTTCAACAGCTTTTATCTAAGCCCAACTGATCCATAACATGAAAAACAAAAAAGTCCGTTTTTCATCAAAAGTCATGCTGAAAAAAATGGTGGGCACCGGTTTTAAAGTATGGTGACGTACTATCCAATGGTGCGCAGCCAATAAACCAAGTGTTAACCAAATCCAAGCGGGGTAAAGGGTTTCAACAGCTTTTATCTAAGCCCAACTGATCCATAACATGAAAAACAAAAAAGTCCGTTTTTCATCAAAAGTCATGCTGAAAAAAATGGTTCGAACCGGTTTTAAAGTATGGTGACGTACTATCCAATTTTGCGCAGCCAATAAACCAAGTATTAACCAAATCCAAGCGGGGTAAAGGGTTTCAACAGCTTTTATCTAAGCCGAACTGATCCATAACATGAAAAACAAAAAAGTCCGTTTTTCATCAAAAGTCATGCTGAAAAAAATGGTGGGAACCGGTTTTAAAGTATGGTGACGTACTATCCAATGGTGCGCAGCCAATAAACCAAGTATTAACCAAATCCAAGCGGGGTAAAGGGTTTCAACAGCTTTTATCTAAGCCCAACTGATCCATAACATGAAAAACAAAAAAGTCCGTTTTTCATCAAAAGTCATGCTGAAAAAAATGGTGGGAACCTGTTTTAAAGTATGGTGACGTACTATCCAATGGTGCGCAGCCAATAAACCAAGTATTAACCAAATCCAAGCGGGGTAAAGGGTTTCAACAGCTTTTATCTAAGCCCAACTGATCCATAACATGAAAAACAAAAAAGTCCGTTTTTCATCAAAAGTCATGCTGAAAAAAATGGTGGGAACCGGTTTTAAAGTATGGTGACGTACTATCCAATGGTGCGCAGCCAATAAACCAAGTATTAACCAAATCCAAGCGGGATAAAGGGTTTCAACAGCTTTTATCTAAGCCCAACTGATCCATAACATGAAAAACAAAAAAGTCCGTTTTTCATCAAAAGTCATGCTGAAAAAAATGGTGGGAACCGGTTTTAAAGTATGGTGACGTACTATCCAATGGTGCGCAGCCAATAAACCAAGTATTAACCAAATCCAAGCAGGGTAAAGGGTTTCAACAGCTTTTATCTAAGCCCAACTGATCCATAACATGAAAAACAAAAAAGTCCGTTTTTCATCAAAAGTCATGCTGAAAAAAATGGTGGGAACCGGTTTTAAAGTATGGTGACGTACTATCCAATGGTGCGCAGCCAATAAACCAAGTATTAACCAAATCCAAGCGGGGTAAAGGGTTTCAACAGCTTTTATCTAAGCCCAACTAATCCATAACATGAAAAACAAAAAAGTCCGTTTTTCATCAAAAGTCATGCTGAAAAAAATGGTGGGAACCGGTTTTAAAGTATGGTGACGTACTATCCAATGGTGCGCAGCCAATAAACCAAGTATTAACCAAATCCAAGCGGGGTAAAGGGTTTCAACAGCTTTTATCTAAGCCCAACTGATCCATAACATGAAAAACAAAAAAGTCCGTTTTTCATCAAAAGTCATGCTGAAAAAAATGGTGGGAACCGGTTTTAAAGTATGGTGACGTACTATCCAATGGTGCGCAGCCAATAAACCAAGTATTAACCAAATCCAAGCGGGGTAAAGGGTTTCAACAGCTTTTATCTAAGCCCAACTGATCCATAACATGAAAAACAAAAAAGTCCGTTTTTCATCAAAAGTCATGCTGAAAAAAATGGTGGGAACCGGTTTTAAAGTATGGTGACGTACTATCCAATGGTGCGCAGCCAATAAACCAAGTATTAACCAAATCCAAGCGGGGTAAAGGGTTTCAACAGCTTTTATCTAAGCCCAACTGATCCATAACATGAAAAACAAAAAAGTCCGTTTTTCATCAAAAAGTCATGCTGAAAAAAATGGTGGGAACCGGTTTTAAAGTATGGTGACGTACTATCCAATGGTGCGCAGCCAATAAACCAAGTATTAACCAAATCCAAGCGGGGTAAAGGGTTTCAACAGCTTTTATCTAAGCCCAACTGATCCATAACATGAAAA
>JARLTB010000617.1:0-5000 GCA_030141615.1 Unio pictorum
TGTATTCATTCATTCATGTATGTATGTATGTATGTATGTATGTATGTATGTATGTATGTATGTATGTATGTATTCATTCATTCATGTATGTATGTATGTATGTATGTATGTATGTATTCATTCATGTATGTATGTATGTATGTATGTATGTATTCATTCATTCATGTATGTATGTATGTATGTATGTATGTATGTATGTATTCATTCATTGTATGTATGTATGTATGTATGTATTCATTCATTCATGTATGTATGTATGTATGTATGTATGTATGTATGTATGTATTCATTCATTCATGTATGTATGTATGTATGTATGTATGTATGTATGTTATTCATTCATGTATGTATGTATGTATGTATGTATGTATGTATGTATGTATTCATTCATTCATGTATGTATGTATGTATGTATGTATGTATGTATGTATGTATGTATTCATTCATTCATGTATGTATGTATGTATGTATGTATGTATGTATGTATGTATTCATTCATTCATGTATGTATGTATGTATGTATGTATGTATGTATGTATGTATGTATTCATTCATTATGTATGTATGTATGTATGTATGTATGTATTCATTCATTCATGTATGTATGTATGTATGTATGTATGTATGTATTCATTCATTCATGTATGTATGTATGTATGTATGTATGTATGTATGTATGTATTCATTCATTCATGTATGTATGTATGTATGTATGTATGTATGTATGTATGTATGTATTCATTCATTCATGTATGTATGTATGTATGTATGTATGTATGTATTCATTCATGTATGTATGTATGTATGTATGTATGTATGTATGTATGTATGTATTCATTCATTCATGTATGTATGTATGTATGTATGTATGTATTCATTCATTCATGTATGTATGTATGTATGTATGTATTCATTCATTCATGTATGTATGTATGTATGTATGTATGTATGTATTCATTCATTCATGTATGTATGTATGTATGTATGTATGTATGTATGTATTCATTCATTCATGTATGTATGTATGTATGTATGTATGTATGTATGTATGTATGTATGTATGTATTCATTCATTCATGTATGT
The DNA here is from genome assembly GCA_030141615.1 of Unio pictorum. Lineage (NCBI taxonomy): Eukaryota > Metazoa > Mollusca > Bivalvia > Unionida > Unionidae > Unio > Unio pictorum. The sequence goes on from JARLTB010000617.1 coordinate 1,085, forward strand.
ATGTATGTATGTATGTATGTATGTATGTATGTATGTATGTATGTATGTATTCATTCATTCATGTATGTATGTATGTATGTATGTATGTATGTATTCATTCATTCATGTATGTATGTATGTATGTATGTATGTATGTATTCATTCATTCATGTATGTATGTATGTATGTATGTATGTATTCATGTATGTATGTATGTATGTATGTATGTATGTATTCATTCATTCATGTATGTATGTATGTATGTATGTATGTATGTATGTATGTATGTATTCATTCATTCATGTATGTATGTATGTATGTATGTATGTATGTATGTATTCATTCATTCATGTATGTATGTATGTATGTATGTATGTATGTATGTATTCATTCATTCATTCATGTATGTATGTATGTATGTATGTATGTATGTATGTATGTATTCATTCATTCATTCATGTATGTATGTATGTATGTATGTATGTATGTATGTATTCATTCATTCATGTATGTATGTATGTATGTATGTATGTATGTATGTATGTATGTATGTATTCATTCATTCATGTATGTATGTATGTATGTATGTATGTATGTATTCATTCATTCATGTATGTATGTATGTATGTATGTATTCATTCATTCATGTATGTATGTATTGTATGTATGTATGTATGTATGTATGTATTCATTCATTCATGTATGTATGTATGTATGTATGTATGTATGTATGTATTCATTCATTCATGTATGTATGTATGTATGTATGTATGTATTCATTCATTCATGTATGTATGTATGTATGTATGTATGTATGTATGTATTCATTCATTCATGTATGTATGTATGTATGTATGTATGTATGTATGTATTCATTCATTCATGTATGTATGTATGTATGTATGTATGTATGTATGTATGTATTCATTCATTCATGTATGTATGTATGTATGTATGTATGTATCATTCATTCATTCATGTATGTATGTATGTATGTATGTATGTATGTATGTATGTATGTATGTATGTATTCATTCATTCATGTATGTATGTATGTATGTATGTATGTATGTATGTATTCATTCATTCATGTATGTATGTATGTATGTATGTATGTATGTATGTATGTATGTATGTATTCATTCATTCATGTATGTATGTATGTATGTATGTATGTATGTATGTATGTATGTATTCATTCATTCATGTATGTATGTATGTATGTATGTATGTATGTATTCATTCATTCATGTATGTATGTATGTATGTATGTATGTATTCATTCATTCATGTATGTATGTATGTATGTATGTATTCATTCATTCATGTATGTATGTATGTATGTATGTATGTATGTATGTATTCATTCATTCATGTATGTATGTATGTATGTATGTATTCATTCATGTATGTATGTATGTATGTATGTATGTATTCATTCATGTATGTATGTATGTATGTATGTATGTATGTATTCATTCATGTATGTATGTATGTATGTATGTATGTATGTATTCATTCATGTATGTATGTATGTATGTATGTATGTATGTATGTATGTATGTATGTATTCATTCATGTATGTATGTATGTATGTATGTATGTATGTTATGTATGTATGTATGTATGTATGTATGTATTCATTCATGTATGTATGTATGTATGTATGTATGTATGTATGTATGTATGTATGTATGTATGTATGTATGTATGTATGTATGTATGTATGTATGTATGTATGTATGTATTCATTCATGTATGTATGTATGTATGTATGTATGTATGTATTCATTCATGTATGTATGTATGTATGTATGTATTCATTCATGTATGTATGTATGTATGTATGTATGTATGTATGTATGTATTCATTCATGTATGTATGTATGTATGTATGTATGTATGTATGTATGTATGTATGTATGTATGTATGTATTCATTCATGTATGTATGTATGTATGTATGTATGTATTCATTCATGTATGTATGTATGTATGTATGTATGTATGTATGTATTCATTCATGTATGTATGTATGTATGTATGTATGTATGTATGTATGTATGTATGTATGTATGTATGTATGTATGTATTCATTCATGTATGTATGTATGTATGTATGTATGTATGTATGTATGTATTCATTCATGTATGTATGTATGTATGTATGTATGTATGTATGTATGTATGTATGTATGTATGTATTCATTCATGTATGTATGTATGTATGTATGTATGTATTCATGTATGTATGTATGTATGTATGTATTCATTCATGTATGTATGTATGTATGTATGTATGTATGTATGTATGTATGTATGTATTCATTCATGTATGTATGTATGTATGTATGTATGTATGTATGTATGTATGTATGTATGTATGTATGTATGTATGTATGTATGTATTCATTCATGTATGTATGTATGTATGTATGTATGTATGTATGTATGTATGTATGTATGTATGTATGTATGTATTCATTCATGTATGTATGTATGTATGTATGTATTCATTCATGTATGTATGTATGTATGTATGTATGTATGTATGTATTCATTCATGTATGTATGTATGTATGTATGTATGTATGTATGTATGTATGTATGTATGTATTCATTCATGTATGTATGTATGTATGTATGTATGTATGTATGTATGTATTCATTCATGTATGTATGTATGTATGTATGTATGTATGTATGTATTCATTCATGTATGTATGTATGTATGTATGTATGTATGTATGTATGTATGTATGTATGTATGTATGTATGTATGTATGTATGTATGTATGTATGTATTCATTCATGTATGTATGTATGTATGTATGTATGTATGTATGTATGTATGTATGTATTCATTCATGTATGTATGTATGTATGTATGTATGTATGTATGTATGTATTCATTCATGTATGTATGTATGTATGTATGTATGTATGTATTCATTCATGTATGTATGTATGTATGTATGTATGTATGTATGTATGTATGTATGTATGTATGTATGTATGTATGTATTCATTCATGTATGTATGTATGTATGTATGTATGTATTCATTCATGTATGTATGTATGTATGTATGTATGTATGTATGTATGTATGTATGTATGTATGTATTCATTCATGTATGTATGTATGTATGTATGTATGTATGTATTCATTCATGTATGTATGTATGTATGTATGTATGTATGTATGTATGTATGTATTCATTCATGTATGTATGTATGTATGTATGTATGTATGTATGTATGTGTATGTATGTATGTATGTATTCATTCATGTATGTATGTATGTATGTATGTATGTATGTATGTATGTATTCATTCATGTATGTATGTATGTATGTATGTATTCATTCATGTATGTATGTATGTATGTATGTATGTATGTATTCATTCATGTATGTATGTATGTATGTATGTATGTATGTATGTATGTATGTATGTATGTATGTATGTATTCATTCATGTATGTATGTATGTATGTATGTATGTATGTATGTATGTATTCATTCATGTATGTATGTATGTATGTATGTATGTATGTATTCATTCATGTATGTATGTATGTATGTATGTATGTATGTATGTATGTATGTATGTATGTATGTATGTATGTATTCATTCATGTATGTATGTATGTATGTATGTATGTATGTATGTATGTATGTATGTATGTATTCATTCATGTATGTATGTATGTATGTATGTATGTATTCATTCATTCATGTATGTATGTATGTATGTATGTATTCATTCATTCATGTATGTATGTATGTATGTATGTATGTATGTATGTATGTATGTATTCATTCATTCATGTATGTATGTATGTATGTATGTATGTATGTATGTATGTATGTATGTATGTATTCATTCATGTATGTATGTATGTATGTATGTATGTATGTATGTATGTATGTATTCA
>JARLTB010000618.1:0-48282 GCA_030141615.1 Unio pictorum
GTGGCCACATTTGGCTGTATTCTCTTGCAATATCCAGAATTATTATTTCCCTCATGAATAAGATTGCTTATAGTAATATATTCTTTATTACTACATTGTCGCTTTACTTTCCTGTATACTGGCATGTACTAATGTTTCCACCAATGATCAAACCTCACCGTCCCCGCATTTCCTTAAAGTTTGTGATGCATAGTCTACCTGATTAGTTATTTAACCTGTAAATGACCAGATATGCTTATATAAACTTCATATACTTTTAGGATGAATTTATTACTTTAATACATGACTATTACTTCACATTTCTGAGTGTCACTCTGTCAAGTTTAATATTTATTTCCTATGCTTGCAGCCTGAATGTTATTTGGAAATCACTGTATCTAACACATTTTAACTTCATTTGCATACATCTTACTGTTTTCTAGATATAAGTGAAACATTTTATATCTTTTCAGGTCTAGGCTGGTATCTGGAACAAAGTGTTAGTGGTGGATCAGCTTGGAAGCTCTCCAGTAGGTCTGGTGGTGATAGCAAGGTTTCATAAGGACATATGCAGTGTACTGCCATAAGTGATCATTATATCACCATACTAATATACAGCACCTCAAGGACATGGCTTAGATCTTCATGAGAGAGATTAGCACCATTGTTCAGTAAGGTAAAGCCTGCCTAAAAAATGTATTTTCCTATCTTATTGTCGCTTTTTGTAGTTATCGACACTGAAATGTAATGCAATTTTCCTATAAAACATGGAAGTGGTCCCATTAGATGTTTAAATCTGAGTGCACTATTAGTTATACAAATAACTGCCTAAATACCTGACACAATAAATATGGAACATAGCACCTGTTGTTGCTTCTTTAGTGTGTACACCTATATGCACCTTGACAGGCATATTGCGGTTTGTTGCCAAAATCACTATGAGTCATGCTACTTCACTACCCCTGGGAAAAATGTTCTCAGTTACACAGACCCAAACCACCATTTATTTTAAAGACCATTGATTGATCAACTTTTCTGTCTAAACTTTGACAAAATCTGTTTTCAAACTTTTATGAAAATTTTTTTTTCAATAAAATTTAGTTTATAAATTTAAATGTTTATTTAAATTTCCATTAAAATTTTAATTGATCACAATGTATAAACTTTAAACATATTTTCAGACAGGCCTTATCTTGTAGTACAATTAGGTTTTTACAGAATTGAAAAAGTCCTATAATTAAGGAAGATATAGCAAATTTAGTTTTGGTTTCTCAAGAGCACATAGATCAGCATTTGCACCCTGTGGAACACCAGCACTACACACTTTCCAGCAGGTGTCACATGTCTTGTATGCAAGGAAATTCAAAAAGACTTCATGTATAAAGTTCAAATAGGTGTGGCATTCAAATATAAAAGTTTTACTAAAATTTGCCCCAACAAGTTGGGCCTGTCAGGAATCGCATCACAATTAATACTTCCAGTTCAGTACCCACGAATGTAGTTCCAGTCTATTTTTAGAACATTTTTTCCTCTCTCATTTTGGTGGTGATAGAAGAGTTATATTGATGCATATTTGGTAGGGGTTTAAAGGTAATTGTTTATTCTTGAGAATGTGAGCAGAGAGGGTGGTTGTCAGTGTGTAATTTGGCGACAGTGCACATGGAGTTATAAGGCCTTGGTAATGATCCGGAAGTGAAATATGTGGTCTGTGTACATGCTGTTATGTTTACAGTGCAGCAGCTCACCAAAATGCCGGTCAACCCTTGACAAGAATTTCACCGTGAAGTCATCTTTGGGGGTATTTTAGATTTTCATATGATTTGTATTGATTGTCACACTGTGGAAAGGTCAGTGCTGAGAAATATATGTAGAGAACATATAGTAAAATTAATTGTGGTGTATGGCCTGTACAGGCAGTTATTATTAAACTTTAAATTGCTATAAAATTTTTATTATTAATGATCAACACATGAAATTTGAAGGCGTTATATATATTAATATTTAAAATAGAAAAATGACATTAGAATTTAAAAATTGATTTTATTTTTTAAAATTTTAATAATTTTTTTTAAAAAAATAAAAAAATTAAAATTTGCCCCTTAAAATGCACATAGATAAAATTTTGGGAAATTATATCAAATGATATCAGCATGTTTATACTCCTACACCATATACAAGCTACACTGATGGATATTTGTCAAATTTTGTCAGAGAAAATATCTTTGTAAGTCAAAATGAGCCATACATTTAAAATGTATGAGAGACAGATTCTATTTTGTATTGCTCATTCAAACTATTTATTAGGGGTCCAATCAGTTAATTTATGTGTTTATGATGGGGTGACTTCCTGAGTAACACATATCTGCTTATATAGCCTTTAGTAATTGTTAACAAATATAGTTACAGGGTGTTTAGTGAGAGGACAGCGATGCAAATTTTATACTAGAACCTACTCAAGTTCTCTACTAAATCAGTTTAAACTTTCTGAGAATGAAATGCAGGCTGAAGGGATAAAATATACTTTCCACATGTATATTTACCCTTGGATGTATGAAAACAGCAAAATGATGTAAGTTGAACACAAAATGCATTCAATGTTATTGTTTAATTTGGCTAAGGTATTGATTAGTGAAGTGCGGCATTGTGGCCTGTATGATGTTATGTGAATTCTAATGATCCATCTTAATTTATGCATTGTTAATTACTAATAATATTTGTTAACTGACACTCTAAAGATTGCATAAGATATATTCAAACATATATTTTGAGTTTAACTGTGTATAACTGATCTTAGCATGGTTACATATCCCACATGAACAAATATTCACATATTTTAGAATGTTTGGGATCCAAAGTTCACATTCAGTATATCATATAGGCTGACAATGTGCCTACAGTGAATCTGTAAGACACATTTCTGGCTGTGTGCACTAAATGTATCCCAAAATGTTATTTTCTTCATTAATATGCCCATGTATGGTAACATATTTCAGTTCAGTACTTGGATAGAGTGCGGTATTGTAATATCAGCTGATATCTGATTCTATTGAACCATTGAGGTTAATAATTGGTATCAAACATCCTTACAAATACACTTTAAATGTTCAAACAGATCATTGGAATTATTTTTGCACATTTGATCATAACAATTACATTGTATATGTCCCACATATGCAAATTTCCATTCTTGTTTACAAGTTTTGGGGATCAGAATTTCACATTTAGTTTATGATATAGGATGTATTGGTACCTGTAGTTGATATGTGTGGCCACATTTGGCTGTATTCTCTTGCAATATCCAGAATTATTATTTCCCTCATGAATAAGATTGCTTATAGTAATATATTCTTTATTACTACATTGTCGCTTTACTTTCCTGTATACTGGCATGTACTAATGTTTCCACCAATGATCAAACCTCACCGTCCCCGCATTTCCTTAAAGTTTGTGATGCATAGTCTACCTGATTAGTTATTTAACCTGTAAATGACCAGATATGCTTATATAAACTTCATATACTTTTAGGATGAATTTATTACTTTAATACATGACTATTACTTCACATTTCTGAGTGTCACTCTGTCAAGTTTAATATTTATTTCCTATGCTTGCAGCCTGAATGTTATTTGGAAATCACTGTATCTAACACATTTTAACTTCATTTGCATACATCTTACTGTTTTCTAGATATAAGTGAAACATTTTATATCTTTTCAGGTCTAGGCTGGTATCTGGAACAAAGTGTTAGTGGTGGATCAGCTTGGAAGCTCTCCAGTAGTCTGGTGGTGATAGCAAGGTTTCATAAGGACATATGCAGTGTACTGCCATAAGTGATCATTATATCACCATACTAATATACAGCACCTCAAGGACATGGCTTAGATCTTCATGAGAGAGATTAGCACCATTGTTCAGTAAGGTAAAGCCTGCCTAAAAAATGTATTTTCCTATCTTATTGTCGCTTTTTGTAGTTATCGACACTGAAATGTAATGCAATTTTCCTATAAAACATGGAAGTGGTCCCATTAGATGTTTAAATCTGAGTGCACTATTAGTTATACAAATAACTGCCTAAATACCTGACACAATAAATATGGAACATAGCACCTGTTGTTGCTTCTTTAGTGTGTACACCTATATGCACCTTGACAGGCATATTGCGGTTTGTTGCCAAAATCACTATGAGTCATGCTACTTCACTACCCCTGGGAAAAATGTTCTCAGTTACACAGACCCAAACCACCATTTATTTTAAAGACCATTGATTGATCAACTTTTCTGTCTAAACTTTGACAAAATCTGTTTTCAAACTTTTATGAAAATTTTTTTTTCAATAAAATTTAGTTTATAAATTTAAATGTTTATTTAAATTTCCATTAAAATTTTAATTGATCACAATGTATAAACTTTAAACATATTTTCAGACAGGCCTTATCTTGTAGTACAATTAGGTTTTTACAGAATTGAAAAAGTCCTATAATTAAGGAAGATATAGCAAATTTAGTTTTGGTTTCTCAAGAGCACATAGATCAGCATTTGCACCCTGTGGAACACCAGCACTACACACTTTCCAGCAGGTGTCACATGTCTTGTATGCAAGGAAATTCAAAAAGACTTCATGTATAAAGTTCAAATAGGTGTGGCATTCAAATATAAAAGTTTTACTAAAATTTGCCCCAACAAGTTGGGCCTGTCAGGAATCGCATCACAATTAATACTTCCAGTTCAGTACCCACGAATGTAGTTCCAGTCTATTTTTAGAACATTTTTTCCTCTCTCATTTTGGTGGTGATAGAAGAGTTATATTGATGCATATTTGGTAGGGGTTTAAAGGTAATTGTTTATTCTTGAGAATGTGAGCAGAGAGGGTGGTTGTCAGTGTGTAATTTGGCGACAGTGCACATGGAGTTATAAGGCCTTGGTAATGATCCGGAAGTGAAATATGTGGTCTGTGTACATGCTGTTATGTTTACAGTGCAGCAGCTCACCAAAATGCCGGTCAACCCTTGACAAGAATTTCACCGTGAAGTCATCTTTGGGGGTATTTTAGATTTTCATATGATTTGTATTGATTGTCACACTGTGGAAAGGTCAGTGCTGAGAAATATATGTAGAGAACATATAGTAAAATTAATTGTGGTGTATGGCCTGTACAGGCAGTTATTATTAAACTTTAAATTGCTATAAAATTTTTATTATTAATGATCAACACATGAAATTTGAAGGCGTTATATATATTAATATTTAAAATAGAAAAATGACATTAGAATTTAAAAATTGATTTTATTTTTTAAAATTTTAATAATTTTTTTTAAAAAAATAAAAAAATTAAAATTTGCCCCTTAAAATGCACATAGATAAAATTTTGGGAAATTATATCAAATGATATCAGCATGTTTATACTCCTACACCATATACAAGCTACACTGATGGATATTTGTCAAATTTTGTCAGAGAAAATATCTTTGTAAGTCAAAATGAGCCATACATTTAAAATGTATGAGAGACAGATTCTATTTTGTATTGCTCATTCAAACTATTTATTAGGGGTCCAATCAGTTAATTTATGTGTTTATGATGGGGTGACTTCCTGAGTAACACATATCTGCTTATATAGCCTTTAGTAATTGTTAACAAATATAGTTACAGGGTGTTTAGTGAGAGGACAGCGATGCAAATTTTATACTAGAACCTACTCAAGTTCTCTACTAAATCAGTTTAAACTTTCTGAGAATGAAATGCAGGCTGAAGGGATAAAATATACTTTCCACATGTATATTTACCCTTGGATGTATGAAAACAGCAAAATGATGTAAGTTGAACACAAAATGCATTCAATGTTATTGTTTAATTTGGCTAAGGTATTGATTAGTGAAGTGCGGCATTGTGGCCTGTATGATGTTATGTGAATTCTAATGATCCATCTTAATTTATGCATTGTTAATTACTAATAATATTTGTTAACTGACACTCTAAAGATTGCATAAGATATATTCAAACATATATTTTGAGTTTAACTGTGTATAACTGATCTTAGCATGGTTACATATCCCACATGAACAAATATTCACATATTTTAGAATGTTTGGGATCCAAAAAGTTCACATTCAGTATATCATATAGGCTGACAATGTGCCTACAGTGAATCTGTAAGACACATTTCTGGCTGTGTGCACTAAATGTATCCCAAAATGTTATTTTCTTCATTAATATGCCCATGTATGGTAACATATTTCAGTTCAGTACTTGGATAGAGTGCGGTATTGTAATATCAGCTGATATCTGATTCTATTGAACCATTGAGGTTAATAATTGGTATCAAACATCCTTACAAATACACTTTAAATGTTCAAACAGATCATTGGAATTATTTTTGCACATTTGATCATAACAATTACATTGTATATGTCCCACATATGCAAATTTCCATTCTTGTTTACAAGTTTTGGGGATCAGAATTTCACATTTAGTTTATGATATAGGATGTATTGGTACCTGTAGTTGATATGTGTGGCCACATTTGGCTGTATTCTCTTGCAATATCCAGAATTATTATTTCCCTCATGAATAAGATTGCTTTTAGTAATATATTCTTTATTACTACATTGTCGCTTTACTTTCCTGTATACTGGCATGTACTAATGTTTCCACCAATGATCAAACCTCACCGTCCCCGCATTTCCTTAAAGTTTGTGATGCATAGTCTACCTGATTAGTTATTTAACCTGTAAATGACCAGATATGCTTATATAAACTTCATATACTTTTAGGATGAATTTATTACTTTAATACATGACTATTACTTCACATTTCTGAGTGTCACTCTGTCAAGTTTAATATTTATTTCCTATGCTTGCAGCCTGAATGTTATTTGGAAATCACTGTATCTAACACATTTTAACTTCATTTGCATACATCTTACTGTTTTCTAGATATAAGTGAAACATTTTATATCTTTTCAGGTCTAGGCTGGTATCTGGAACAAAGTGTTAGTGGTGGATCAGCTTGGAAGCTCTCCAGTAGTCTGGTGGTGATAGCAAGGTTTCATAAGGACATATGCAGTGTACTGCCATAAGTGATCATTATATCACCATACTAATATACAGCACCTCAAGGACATGGCTTAGATCTTCATGAGAGAGATTAGCACCATTGTTCAGTAAGGTAAAGCCTGCCTAAAAAATGTATTTTCCTATCTTATTGTCGCTTTTTGTAGTTATCGACACTGAAATGTAATGCAATTTTCCTATAAAACATGGAAGTGGTCCCATTAGATGTTTAAATCTGAGTGCACTATTAGTTATACAAATAACTGCCTAAATACCTGACACAATAAATATGGAACATAGCACCTGTTGTTGCTTCTTTAGTGTGTACACCTATATGCACCTTGACAGGCATATTGCGGTTTGTTGCCAAAATCACTATGAGTCATGCTACTTCACTACCCCTGGGAAAAATGTTCTCAGTTACACAGACCCAAACCACCATTTATTTTAAAGACCATTGATTGATCAACTTTTCTGTCTAAACTTTGACAAAATCTGTTTTCAAACTTTTATGAAAATTTTTTTTTCAATAAAATTTAGTTTATAAATTTAAATGTTTATTTAAATTTCCATTAAAATTTTAATTGATCACAATGTATAAACTTTAAACATATTTTCAGACAGGCCTTATCTTGTAGTACAATTAGGTTTTTACAGAATTGAAAAAGTCCTATAATTAAGGAAGATATAGCAAATTTAGTTTTGGTTTCTCAAGAGCACATAGATCAGCATTTGCACCCTGTGGAACACCAGCACTACACACTTTCCAGCAGGTGTCACATGTCTTGTATGCAAGGAAATTCAAAAAGACTTCATGTATAAAGTTCAAATAGGTGTGGCATTCAAATATAAAAGTTTTACTAAAATTTGCCCCAACAAGTTGGGCCTGTCAGGAATCGCATCACAATTAATACTTCCAGTTCAGTACCCACGAATGTAGTTCCAGTCTATTTTTAGAACATTTTTTCCTCTCTCATTTTGGTGGTGATAGAAGAGTTATATTGATGCATATTTGGTAGGGGTTTAAAGGTAATTGTTTATTCTTGAGAATGTGAGCAGAGAGGGTGGTTGTCAGTGTGTAATTTGGCGACAGTGCACATGGAGTTATAAGGCCTTGGTAATGATCCGGAAGTGAAATATGTGGTCTGTGTACATGCTGTTATGTTTACAGTGCAGCAGCTCACCAAAATGCCGGTCAACCCTTGACAAGAATTTCACCGTGAAGTCATCTTTGGGGGTATTTTAGATTTTCATATGATTTGTATTGATTGTCACACTGTGGAAAGGTCAGTGCTGAGAAATATATGTAGAGAACATATAGTAAAATTAATTGTGGTGTATGGCCTGTACAGGCAGTTATTATTAAACTTTAAATTGCTATAAAATTTTTATTATTAATGATCAACACATGAAATTTGAAGGCGTTATATATATTAATATTTAAAATAGAAAAATGACATTAGAATTTAAAAATTGATTTTATTTTTTAAAATTTTAATAATTTTTTTTAAAAAAATAAAAAAATTAAAATTTGCCCCTTAAAATGCACATAGATAAAATTTTGGGAAATTATATCAAATGATATCAGCATGTTTATACTCCTACACCATATACAAGCTACACTGATGGATATTTGTCAAATTTTGTCAGAGAAAATATCTTTGTAAGTCAAAATGAGCCATACATTTAAAATGTATGAGAGACAGATTCTATTTTGTATTGCTCATTCAAACTATTTATTAGGGGTCCAATCAGTTAATTTATGTGTTTATGATGGGGTGACTTCCTGAGTAACACATATCTGCTTATATAGCCTTTAGTAATTGTTAACAAATATAGTTACAGGGTGTTTAGTGAGAGGACAGCGATGCAAATTTTATACTAGAACCTACTCAAGTTCTCTACTAAATCAGTTTAAACTTTCTGAGAATGAAATGCAGGCTGAAGGGATAAAATATACTTTCCACATGTATATTTACCCTTGGATGTATGAAAACAGCAAAATGATGTAAGTTGAACACAAAATGCATTCAATGTTATTGTTTAATTTGGCTAAGGTATTGATTAGTGAAGTGCGGCATTGTGGCCTGTATGATGTTCATGTGAATTCTAATGATCCATCTTAATTTATGCATTGTTAATTACTAATAATATTTGTTAACTGACACTCTAAAGATTGCATAAGATATATTCAAACATATATTTTGAGTTTAACTGTGTATAACTGATCTTAGCATGGTTACATATCCCACATGAACAAATATTCACATATTTTAGAATGTTTGGGATCCAAAGTTCACATTCAGTATATCATATAGGCTGACAATGTGCCTACAGTGAATCTGTAAGACACATTTCTGGCTGTGTGCACTAAATGTATCCCAAAATGTTATTTTCTTCATTAATATGCCCATGTATGGTAACATATTTCAGTTCAGTACTTGGATAGAGTGCGGTATTGTAATATCAGCTGATATCTGATTCTATTGAACCATTGAGGTTAATAATTGGTATCAAACATCCTTACAAATACACTTTAAATGTTCAAACAGATCATTGGAATTATTTTTGCACATTTGATCATAACAATTACATTGTATATGTCCCACATATGCAAATTTCCATTCTTGTTTACAAGTTTTGGGGATCAGAATTTCACATTTAGTTTATGATATAGGATGTATTGGTACCTGTAGTTGATATGTGTGGCCACATTTGGCTGTATTCTCTTGCAATATCCAGAATTATTATTTCCCTCATGAATAAGATTGCTTATAGTAATATATTCTTTATTACTACATTGTCGCTTTACTTTCCTGTATACTGGCATGTACTAATGTTTCCACCAATGATCAAACCTCACCGTCCCCGCATTTCCTTAAAGTTTGTGATGCATAGTCTACCTGATTAGTTATTTAACCTGTAAATGACCAGATATGCTTATATAAACTTCATATACTTTTAGGATGAATTTATTACTTTAATACATGACTATTACTTCACATTTCTGAGTGTCACTCTGTCAAGTTTAATATTTATTTCCTATGCTTGCAGCCTGAATGTTATTTGGAAATCACTGTATCTAACACATTTTAACTTCATTTGCATACATCTTACTGTTTTCTAGATATAAGTGAAACATTTTATATCTTTTCAGGTCTAGGCTGGTATCTGGAACAAAGTGTTAGTGGTGGATCAGCTTGGAAGCTCTCCAGTAGTCTGGTGGTGATAGCAAGGTTTCATAAGGACATATGCAGTGTACTGCCATAAGTGATCATTATATCACCATACTAATATACAGCACCTCAAGGACATGGCTTAGATCTTCATGAGAGAGATTAGCACCATTGTTCAGTAAGGTAAAGCCTGCCTAAAAAATGTATTTTCCTATCTTATTGTCGCTTTTTGTAGTTATCGACACTGAAATGTAATGCAATTTTCCTATAAAACATGGAAGTGGTCCCATTAGATGTTTAAATCTGAGTGCACTATTAGTTATACAAATAACTGCCTAAATACCTGACACAATAAATATGGAACATAGCACCTGTTGTTGCTTCTTTAGTGTGTACACCTATATGCACCTTGACAGGCATATTGCGGTTTGTTGCCAAAATCACTATGAGTCATGCTACTTCACTACCCCTGGGAAAAATGTTCTCAGTTACACAGACCCAAACCACCATTTATTTTAAAGACCATTGATTGATCAACTTTTCTGTCTAAACTTTGACAAAATCTGTTTTCAAACTTTTATGAAAATTTTTTTTTCAATAAAATTTAGTTTATAAATTTAAATGTTTATTTAAATTTCCATTAAAATTTTAATTGATCACAATGTATAAACTTTAAACATATTTTCAGACAGGCCTTATCTTGTAGTACAATTAGGTTTTTACAGAATTGAAAAAGTCCTATAATTAAGGAAGATATAGCAAATTTAGTTTTGGTTTCTCAAGAGCACATAGATCAGCATTTGCACCCTGTGGAACACCAGCACTACACACTTTCCAGCAGGTGTCACATGTCTTGTATGCAAGGAAATTCAAAAAGACTTCATGTATAAAGTTCAAATAGGTGTGGCATTCAAATATAAAAGTTTTACTAAAATTTGCCCCAACAAGTTGGGCCTGTCAGGAATCGCATCACAATTAATACTTCCAGTTCAGTACCCACGAATGTAGTTCCAGTCTATTTTTAGAACATTTTTTCCTCTCTCATTTTGGTGGTGATAGAAGAGTTATATTGATGCATATTTGGTAGGGGTTTAAAGGTAATTGTTTATTCTTGAGAATGTGAGCAGAGAGGGTGGTTGTCAGTGTGTAATTTGGCGACAGTGCACATGGAGTTATAAGGCCTTGGTAATGATCCGGAAGTGAAATATGTGGTCTGTGTACATGCTGTTATGTTTACAGTGCAGCAGCTCACCAAAATGCCGGTCAACCCTTGACAAGAATTTCACCGTGAAGTCATCTTTGGGGGTATTTTAGATTTTCATATGATTTGTATTGATTGTCACACTGTGGAAAGGTCAGTGCTGAGAAATATATGTAGAGAACATATAGTAAAATTAATTGTGGTGTATGGCCTGTACAGGCAGTTATTATTAAACTTTAAATTGCTATAAAATTTTTATTATTAATGATCAACACATGAAATTTGAAGGCGTTATATATATTAATATTTAAAATAGAAAAATGACATTAGAATTTAAAAATTGATTTTATTTTTTAAAATTTTAATAATTTTTTTTAAAAAAATAAAAAAATTAAAATTTGCCCCTTAAAATGCACATAGATAAAATTTTGGGAAATTATATCAAATGATATCAGCATGTTTATACTCCTACACCATATACAAGCTACACTGATGGATATTTGTCAAATTTTGTCAGAGAAAATATCTTTGTAAGTCAAAATGAGCCATACATTTAAAATGTATGAGAGACAGATTCTATTTTGTATTGCTCATTCAAACTATTTATTAGGGGTCCAATCAGTTAATTTATGTGTTTATGATGGGGTGACTTCCTGAGTAACACATATCTGCTTATATAGCCTTTAGTAATTGTTAACAAATATAGTTACAGGGTGTTTAGTGAGAGGACAGCGATGCAAATTTTATACTAGAACCTACTCAAGTTCTCTACTAAATCAGTTTAAACTTTCTGAGAATGAAATGCAGGCTGAAGGGATAAAATATACTTTCCACATGTATATTTACCCTTGGATGTATGAAAACAGCAAAATGATGTAAGTTGAACACAAAATGCATTCAATGTTATTGTTTAATTTGGCTAAGGTATTGATTAGTGAAGTGCGGCATTGTGGCCTGTATGATGTTATGTGAATTCTAATGATCCATCTTAATTTATGCATTGTTAATTACTAATAATATTTGTTAACTGACACTCTAAAGATTGCATAAGATATATTCAAACATATATTTTGAGTTTAACTGTGTATAACTGATCTTAGCATGGTTACATATCCCACATGAACAAATATTCACATATTTTAGAATGTTTGGGATCCAAAGTTCACATTCAGTATATCATATAGGCTGACAATGTGCCTACAGTGAATCTGTAAGACACATTTCTGGCTGTGTGCACTAAATGTATCCCAAAATGTTATTTTCTTCATTAATATGCCCATGTATGGTAACATATTTCAGTTCAGTACTTGGATAGAGTGCGGTATTGTAATATCAGCTGATATCTGATTCTATTGAACCATTGAGGTTAATAATTGGTATCAAACATCCTTACAAATACACTTTAAATGTTCAAACAGATCATTGGAATTATTTTTGCACATTTGATCATAACAATTACATTGTATATGTCCCACATATGCAAATTTCCATTCTTGTTTACAAGTTTTGGGGATCAGAATTTCACATTTAGTTTATGATATAGGATGTATTGGTACCTGTAGTTGATATGTGTGGCCACATTTGGCTGTATTCTCTTGCAATATCCAGAATTATTATTTCCCTCATGAATAAGATTGCTTATAGTAATATATTCTTTATTACTACATTGTCGCTTTACTTTCCTGTATACTGGCATGTACTAATGTTTCCACCAATGATCAAACCTCACCGTCCCCGCATTTCCTTAAAGTTTGTGATGCATAGTCTACCTGATTAGTTATTTAACCTGTAAATGACCAGATATGCTTATATAAACTTCATATACTTTTAGGATGAATTTATTACTTTAATACATGACTATTACTTCACATTTCTGAGTGTCACTCTGTCAAGTTTAATATTTATTTCCTATGCTTGCAGCCTGAATGTTATTTGGAAATCACTGTATCTAACACATTTTAACTTCATTTGCATACATCTTACTGTTTTCTAGATATAAGTGAAACATTTTATATCTTTTCAGGTCTAGGCTGGTATCTGGAACAAAGTGTTAGTGGTGGATCAGCTTGGAAGCTCTCCAGTAGTCTGGTGGTGATAGCAAGGTTTCATAAGGACATATGCAGTGTACTGCCATAAGTGATCATTATATCACCATACTAATATACAGCACCTCAAGGACATGGCTTAGATCTTCATGAGAGAGATTAGCACCATTGTTCAGTAAGGTAAAGCCTGCCTAAAAAATGTATTTTCCTATCTTATTGTCGCTTTTTGTAGTTATCGACACTGAAATGTAATGCAATTTTCCTATAAAACATGGAAGTGGTCCCATTAGATGTTTAAATCTGAGTGCACTATTAGTTATACAAATAACTGCCTAAATACCTGACACAATAAATATGGAACATAGCACCTGTTGTTGCTTCTTTAGTGTGTACACCTATATGCACCTTGACAGGCATATTGCGGTTTGTTGCCAAAATCACTATGAGTCATGCTACTTCACTACCCCTGGGAAAAATGTTCTCAGTTACACAGACCCAAACCACCATTTATTTTAAAGACCATTGATTGATCAACTTTTCTGTCTAAACTTTGACAAAATCTGTTTTCAAACTTTTATGAAAATTTTTTTTTCAATAAAATTTAGTTTATAAATTTAAATGTTT
The DNA here is from genome assembly GCA_030141615.1 of Unio pictorum. NCBI lineage: Eukaryota > Metazoa > Mollusca > Bivalvia > Unionida > Unionidae > Unio > Unio pictorum. The sequence continues at coordinate 14,075 of JARLTB010000618.1, forward strand.
ATTTAAATTTCCATTAAAATTTTAATTGATCACAATGTATAAACTTTAAACATATTTTCAGACAGGCCTTATCTTGTAGTACAATTAGGTTTTTACAGAATTGAAAAAGTCCTATAATTAAGGAAGATATAGCAAATTTAGTTTTGGTTTCTCAAGAGCACATAGATCAGCATTTGCACCCTGTGGAACACCAGCACTACACACTTTCCAGCAGGTGTCACATGTCTTGTATGCAAGGAAATTCAAAAAGACTTCATGTATAAAGTTCAAATAGGTGTGGCATTCAAATATAAAAGTTTTACTAAAATTTGCCCCAACAAGTTGGGCCTGTCAGGAATCGCATCACAATTAATACTTCCAGTTCAGTACCCACGAATGTAGTTCCAGTCTATTTTTAGAACATTTTTTCCTCTCTCATTTTGGTGGTGATAGAAGAGTTATATTGATGCATATTTGGTAGGGGTTTAAAGGTAATTGTTTATTCTTGAGAATGTGAGCAGAGAGGGTGGTTGTCAGTGTGTAATTTGGCGACAGTGCACATGGAGTTATAAGGCCTTGGTAATGATCCGGAAGTGAAATATGTGGTCTGTGTACATGCTGTTATGTTTACAGTGCAGCAGCTCACCAAAATGCCGGTCAACCCTTGACAAGAATTTCACCGTGAAGTCATCTTTGGGGGTATTTTAGATTTTCATATGATTTGTATTGATTGTCACACTGTGGAAAGGTCAGTGCTGAGAAATATATGTAGAGAACATATAGTAAAATTAATTGTGGTGTATGGCCTGTACAGGCAGTTATTATTAAACTTTAAATTGCTATAAAATTTTTATTATTAATGATCAACACATGAAATTTGAAGGCGTTATATATATTAATATTTAAAATAGAAAAATGACATTAGAATTTAAAAATTGATTTTATTTTTTAAAATTTTAATAATTTTTTTTAAAAAAATAAAAAAATTAAAATTTGCCCCTTAAAATGCACATAGATAAAATTTTGGGAAATTATATCAAATGATATCAGCATGTTTATACTCCTACACCATATACAAGCTACACTGATGGATATTTGTCAAATTTTGTCAGAGAAAATATCTTTGTAAGTCAAAATGAGCCATACATTTAAAATGTATGAGAGACAGATTCTATTTTGTATTGCTCATTCAAACTATTTATTAGGGGTCCAATCAGTTAATTTATGTGTTTATGATGGGGTGACTTCCTGAGTAACACATATCTGCTTATATAGCCTTTAGTAATTGTTAACAAATATAGTTACAGGGTGTTTAGTGAGAGGACAGCGATGCAAATTTTATACTAGAACCTACTCAAGTTCTCTACTAAATCAGTTTAAACTTTCTGAGAATGAAATGCAGGCTGAAGGGATAAAATATACTTTCCACATGTATATTTACCCTTGGATGTATGAAAACAGCAAAATGATGTAAGTTGAACACAAAATGCATTCAATGTTATTGTTTAATTTGGCTAAGGTATTGATTAGTGAAGTGCGGCATTGTGGCCTGTATGATGTTATGTGAATTCTAATGATCCATCTTAATTTATGCATTGTTAATTACTAATAATATTTGTTAACTGACACTCTAAAGATTGCATAAGATATATTCAAACATATATTTTGAGTTTAACTGTGTATAACTGATCTTAGCATGGTTACATATCCCACATGAACAAATATTCACATATTTTAGAATGTTTGGGATCCAAAGTTCACATTCAGTATATCATATAGGCTGACAATGTGCCTACAGTGAATCTGTAAGACACATTTCTGGCTGTGTGCACTAAATGTATCCCAAAATGTTATTTTCTTCATTAATATGCCCATGTATGGTAACATATTTCAGTTCAGTACTTGGATAGAGTGCGGTATTGTAATATCAGCTGATATCTGATTCTATTGAACCATTGAGGTTAATAATTGGTATCAAACATCCTTACAAATACACTTTAAATGTTCAAACAGATCATTGGAATTATTTTTGCACATTTGATCATAACAATTACATTGTATATGTCCCACATATGCAAATTTCCATTCTTGTTTACAAGTTTTGGGGATCAGAATTTCACATTTAGTTTATGATATAGGATGTATTGGTACCTGTAGTTGATATGTGTGGCCACATTTGGCTGTATTCTCTTGCAATATCCAGAATTATTATTTCCCTCATGAATAAGATTGCTTATAGTAATATATTCTTTATTACTACATTGTCGCTTTACTTTCCTGTATACTGGCATGTACTAATGTTTCCACCAATGATCAAACCTCACCGTCCCCGCATTTCCTTAAAGTTTGTGATGCATAGTCTACCTGATTAGTTATTTAACCTGTAAATGACCAGATATGCTTATATAAACTTCATATACTTTTAGGATGAATTTATTACTTTAATACATGACTATTACTTCACATTTCTGAGTGTCACTCTGTCAAGTTTAATATTTATTTCCTATGCTTGCAGCCTGAATGTTATTTGGAAATCACTGTATCTAACACATTTTAACTTCATTTGCATACATCTTACTGTTTTCTAGATATAAGTGAAACATTTTATATCTTTTCAGGTCTAGGCTGGTATCTGGAACAAAGTGTTAGTGGTGGATCAGCTTGGAAGCTCTCCAGTAGTCTGGTGGTGATAGCAAGGTTTCATAAGGACATATGCAGTGTACTGCCATAAGTGATCATTATATCACCATACTAATATACAGCACCTCAAGGACATGGCTTAGATCTTCATGAGAGAGATTAGCACCATTGTTCAGTAAGGTAAAGCCTGCCTAAAAAATGTATTTTCCTATCTTATTGTCGCTTTTTGTAGTTATCGACACTGAAATGTAATGCAATTTTCCTATAAAACATGGAAGTGGTCCCATTAGATGTTTAAATCTGAGTGCACTATTAGTTATACAAATAACTGCCTAAATACCTGACACAATAAATATGGAACATAGCACCTGTTGTTGCTTCTTTAGTGTGTACACCTATATGCACCTTGACAGGCATATTGCGGTTTGTTGCCAAAATCACTATGAGTCATGCTACTTCACTACCCCTGGGAAAAATGTTCTCAGTTACACAGACCCAAACCACCATTTATTTTAAAGACCATTGATTGATCAACTTTTCTGTCTAAACTTTGACAAAATCTGTTTTCAAACTTTTATGAAAATTTTTTTTTCAATAAAATTTAGTTTATAAATTTAAATGTTTATTTAAATTTCCATTAAAATTTTAATTGATCACAATGTATAAACTTTAAACATATTTTCAGACAGGCCTTATCTTGTAGTACAATTAGGTTTTTACAGAATTGAAAAAGTCCTATAATTAAGGAAGATATAGCAAATTTAGTTTTGGTTTCTCAAGAGCACATAGATCAGCATTTGCACCCTGTGGAACACCAGCACTACACACTTTCCAGCAGGTGTCACATGTCTTGTATGCAAGGAAATTCAAAAAGACTTCATGTATAAAGTTCAAATAGGTGTGGCATTCAAATATAAAAGTTTTACTAAAATTTGCCCCAACAAGTTGGGCCTGTCAGGAATCGCATCACAATTAATACTTCCAGTTCAGTACCCACGAATGTAGTTCCAGTCTATTTTTAGAACATTTTTTCCTCTCTCATTTTGGTGGTGATAGAAGAGTTATATTGATGCATATTTGGTAGGGGTTTAAAGGTAATTGTTTATTCTTGAGAATGTGAGCAGAGAGGGTGGTTGTCAGTGTGTAATTTGGCGACAGTGCACATGGAGTTATAAGGCCTTGGTAATGATCCGGAAGTGAAATATGTGGTCTGTGTACATGCTGTTATGTTTACAGTGCAGCAGCTCACCAAAATGCCGGTCAACCCTTGACAAGAATTTCACCGTGAAGTCATCTTTGGGGGTATTTTAGATTTTCATATGATTTGTATTGATTGTCACACTGTGGAAAGGTCAGTGCTGAGAAATATATGTAGAGAACATATAGTAAAATTAATTGTGGTGTATGGCCTGTACAGGCAGTTATTATTAAACTTTAAATTGCTATAAAATTTTTATTATTAATGATCAACACATGAAATTTGAAGGCGTTATATATATTAATATTTAAAATAGAAAAATGACATTAGAATTTAAAAATTGATTTTATTTTTTAAAATTTTAATAATTTTTTTTAAAAAAATAAAAAAATTAAAATTTGCCCCTTAAAATGCACATAGATAAAATTTTGGGAAATTATATCAAATGATATCAGCATGTTTATACTCCTACACCATATACAAGCTACACTGATGGATATTTGTCAAATTTTGTCAGAGAAAATATCTTTGTAAGTCAAAATGAGCCATACATTTAAAATGTATGAGAGACAGATTCTATTTTGTATTGCTCATTCAAACTATTTATTAGGGGTCCAATCAGTTAATTTATGTGTTTATGATGGGGTGACTTCCTGAGTAACACATATCTGCTTATATAGCCTTTAGTAATTGTTAACAAATATAGTTACAGGGTGTTTAGTGAGAGGACAGCGATGCAAATTTTATACTAGAACCTACTCAAGTTCTCTACTAAATCAGTTTAAACTTTCTGAGAATGAAATGCAGGCTGAAGGGATAAAATATACTTTCCACATGTATATTTACCCTTGGATGTATGAAAACAGCAAAATGATGTAAGTTGAACACAAAATGCATTCAATGTTATTGTTTAATTTGGCTAAGGTATTGATTAGTGAAGTGCGGCATTGTGGCCTGTATGATGTTATGTGAATTCTAATGATCCATCTTAATTTATGCATTGTTAATTACTAATAATATTTGTTAACTGACACTCTAAAGATTGCATAAGATATATTCAAACATATATTTTGAGTTTAACTGTGTATAACTGATCTTAGCATGGTTACATATCCCACATGAACAAATATTCACATATTTTAGAATGTTTGGGATCCAAAGTTCACATTCAGTATATCATATAGGCTGACAATGTGCCTACAGTGAATCTGTAAGACACATTTCTGGCTGTGTGCACTAAATGTATCCCAAAATGTTATTTTCTTCATTAATATGCCCATGTATGGTAACATATTTCAGTTCAGTACTTGGATAGAGTGCGGTATTGTAATATCAGCTGATATCTGATTCTATTGAACCATTGAGGTTAATAATTGGTATCAAACATCCTTACAAATACACTTTAAATGTTCAAACAGATCATTGGAATTATTTTTGCACATTTGATCATAACAATTACATTGTATATGTCCCACATATGCAAATTTCCATTCTTGTTTACAAGTTTTGGGGATCAGAATTTCACATTTAGTTTATGATATAGGATGTATTGGTACCTGTAGTTGATATGTGTGGCCACATTTGGCTGTATTCTCTTGCAATATCCAGAATTATTATTTCCCTCATGAATAAGATTGCTTATAGTAATATATTCTTTATTACTACATTGTCGCTTTACTTTCCTGTATACTGGCATGTACTAATGTTTCCACCAATGATCAAACCTCACCGTCCCCGCATTTCCTTAAAGTTTGTGATGCATAGTCTACCTGATTAGTTATTTAACCTGTAAATGACCAGATATGCTTATATAAACTTCATATACTTTTAGGATGAATTTATTACTTTAATACATGACTATTACTTCACATTTCTGAGTGTCACTCTGTCAAGTTTAATATTTATTTCCTATGCTTGCAGCCTGAATGTTATTTGGAAATCACTGTATCTAACACATTTTAACTTCATTTGCATACATCTTACTGTTTTCTAGATATAAGTGAAACATTTTATATCTTTTCAGGTCTAGGCTGGTATCTGGAACAAAGTGTTAGTGGTGGATCAGCTTGGAAGCTCTCCAGTAGTCTGGTGGTGATAGCAAGGTTTCATAAGGACATATGCAGTGTACTGCCATAAGTGATCATTATATCACCATACTAATATACAGCACCTCAAGGACATGGCTTAGATCTTCATGAGAGAGATTAGCACCATTGTTCAGTAAGGTAAAGCCTGCCTAAAAAATGTATTTTCCTATCTTATTGTCGCTTTTTGTAGTTATCGACACTGAAATGTAATGCAATTTTCCTATAAAACATGGAAGTGGTCCCATTAGATGTTTAAATCTGAGTGCACTATTAGTTATACAAATAACTGCCTAAATACCTGACACAATAAATATGGAACATAGCACCTGTTGTTGCTTCTTTAGTGTGTACACCTATATGCACCTTGACAGGCATATTGCGGTTTGTTGCCAAAATCACTATGAGTCATGCTACTTCACTACCCCTGGGAAAAATGTTCTCAGTTACACAGACCCAAACCACCATTTATTTTAAAGACCATTGATTGATCAACTTTTCTGTCTAAACTTTGACAAAATCTGTTTTCAAACTTTTATGAAAATTTTTTTTTCAATAAAATTTAGTTTATAAATTTAAATGTTTATTTAAATTTCCATTAAAATTTTAATTGATCACAATGTATAAACTTTAAACATATTTTCAGACAGGCCTTATCTTGTAGTACAATTAGGTTTTTACAGAATTGAAAAAGTCCTATAATTAAGGAAGATATAGCAAATTTAGTTTTGGTTTCTCAAGAGCACATAGATCAGCATTTGCACCCTGTGGAACACCAGCACTACACACTTTCCAGCAGGTGTCACATGTCTTGTATGCAAGGAAATTCAAAAAGACTTCATGTATAAAGTTCAAATAGGTGTGGCATTCAAATATAAAAGTTTTACTAAAATTTGCCCCAACAAGTTGGGCCTGTCAGGAATCGCATCACAATTAATACTTCCAGTTCAGTACCCACGAATGTAGTTCCAGTCTATTTTTAGAACATTTTTTCCTCTCTCATTTTGGTGGTGATAGAAGAGTTATATTGATGCATATTTGGTAGGGGTTTAAAGGTAATTGTTTATTCTTGAGAATGTGAGCAGAGAGGGTGGTTGTCAGTGTGTAATTTGGCGACAGTGCACATGGAGTTATAAGGCCTTGGTAATGATCCGGAAGTGAAATATGTGGTCTGTGTACATGCTGTTATGTTTACAGTGCAGCAGCTCACCAAAATGCCGGTCAACCCTTGACAAGAATTTCACCGTGAAGTCATCTTTGGGGGTATTTTAGATTTTCATATGATTTGTATTGATTGTCACACTGTGGAAAGGTCAGTGCTGAGAAATATATGTAGAGAACATATAGTAAAATTAATTGTGGTGTATGGCCTGTACAGGCAGTTATTATTAAACTTTAAATTGCTATAAAATTTTTATTATTAATGATCAACACATGAAATTTGAAGGCGTTATATATATTAATATTTAAAATAGAAAAATGACATTAGAATTTAAAAATTGATTTTATTTTTTAAAATTTTAATAATTTTTTTTAAAAAAATAAAAAAATTAAAATTTGCCCCTTAAAATGCACATAGATAAAATTTTGGGAAATTATATCAAATGATATCAGCATGTTTATACTCCTACACCATATACAAGCTACACTGATGGATATTTGTCAAATTTTGTCAGAGAAAATATCTTTGTAAGTCAAAATGAGCCATACATTTAAAATGTATGAGAGACAGATTCTATTTTGTATTGCTCATTCAAACTATTTATTAGGGGTCCAATCAGTTAATTTATGTGTTTATGATGGGGTGACTTCCTGAGTAACACATATCTGCTTATATAGCCTTTAGTAATTGTTAACAAATATAGTTACAGGGTGTTTAGTGAGAGGACAGCGATGCAAATTTTATACTAGAACCTACTCAAGTTCTCTACTAAATCAGTTTAAACTTTCTGAGAATGAAATGCAGGCTGAAGGGATAAAATATACTTTCCACATGTATATTTACCCTTGGATGTATGAAAACAGCAAAATGATGTAAGTTGAACACAAAATGCATTCAATGTTATTGTTTAATTTGGCTAAGGTATTGATTAGTGAAGTGCGGCATTGTGGCCTGTATGATGTTATGTGAATTCTAATGATCCATCTTAATTTATGCATTGTTAATTACTAATAATATTTGTTAACTGACACTCTAAAGATTGCATAAGATATATTCAAACATATATTTTGAGTTTAACTGTGTATAACTGATCTTAGCATGGTTACATATCCCACATGAACAAATATTCACATATTTTAGAATGTTTGGGATCCAAAGTTCACATTCAGTATATCATATAGGCTGACAATGTGCCTACAGTGAATCTGTAAGACACATTTCTGGCTGTGTGCACTAAATGTATCCCAAAATGTTATTTTCTTCATTAATATGCCCATGTATGGTAACATATTTCAGTTCAGTACTTGGATAGAGTGCGGTATTGTAATATCAGCTGATATCTGATTCTATTGAACCATTGAGGTTAATAATTGGTATCAAACATCCTTACAAATACACTTTAAATGTTCAAACAGATCATTGGAATTATTTTTGCACATTTGATCATAACAATTACATTGTATATGTCCCACATATGCAAATTTCCATTCTTGTTTACAAGTTTTGGGGATCAGAATTTCACATTTAGTTTATGATATAGGATGTATTGGTACCTGTAGTTGATATGTGTGGCCACATTTGGCTGTATTCTCTTGCAATATCCAGAATTATTATTTCCCTCATGAATAAGATTGCTTATAGTAATATATTCTTTATTACTACATTGTCGCTTTACTTTCCTGTATACTGGCATGTACTAATGTTTCCACCAATGATCAAACCTCACCGTCCCCGCATTTCCTTAAAGTTTGTGATGCATAGTCTACCTGATTAGTTATTTAACCTGTAAATGACCAGATATGCTTATATAAACTTCATATACTTTTAGGATGAATTTATTACTTTAATACATGACTATTACTTCACATTTCTGAGTGTCACTCTGTCAAGTTTAATATTTATTTCCTATGCTTGCAGCCTGAATGTTATTTGGAAATCACTGTATCTAACACATTTTAACTTCATTTGCATACATCTTACTGTTTTCTAGATATAAGTGAAACATTTTATATCTTTTCAGGTCTAGGCTGGTATCTGGAACAAAGTGTTAGTGGTGGATCAGCTTGGAAGCTCTCCAGTAGTCTGGTGGTGATAGCAAGGTTTCATAAGGACATATGCAGTGTACTGCCATAAGTGATCATTATATCACCATACTAATATACAGCACCTCAAGGACATGGCTTAGATCTTCATGAGAGAGATTAGCACCATTGTTCAGTAAGGTAAAGCCTGCCTAAAAAATGTATTTTCCTATCTTATTGTCGCTTTTTGTAGTTATCGACACTGAAATGTAATGCAATTTTCCTATAAAACATGGAAGTGGTCCCATTAGATGTTTAAATCTGAGTGCACTATTAGTTATACAAATAACTGCCTAAATACCTGACACAATAAATATGGAACATAGCACCTGTTGTTGCTTCTTTAGTGTGTACACCTATATGCACCTTGACAGGCATATTGCGGTTTGTTGCCAAAATCACTATGAGTCATGCTACTTCACTACCCCTGGGAAAAATGTTCTCAGTTACACAGACCCAAACCACCATTTATTTTAAAGACCATTGATTGATCAACTTTTCTGTCTAAACTTTGACAAAATCTGTTTTCAAACTTTTATGAAAATTTTTTTTTCAATAAAATTTAGTTTATAAATTTAAATGTTTATTTAAATTTCCATTAAAATTTTAATTGATCACAATGTATAAACTTTAAACATATTTTCAGACAGGCCTTATCTTGTAGTACAATTAGGTTTTTACAGAATTGAAAAAGTCCTATAATTAAGGAAGATATAGCAAATTTAGTTTTGGTTTCTCAAGAGCACATAGATCAGCATTTGCACCCTGTGGAACACCAGCACTACACACTTTCCAGCAGGTGTCACATGTCTTGTATGCAAGGAAATTCAAAAAGACTTCATGTATAAAGTTCAAATAGGTGTGGCATTCAAATATAAAAGTTTTACTAAAATTTGCCCCAACAAGTTGGGCCTGTCAGGAATCGCATCACAATTAATACTTCCAGTTCAGTACCCACGAATGTAGTTCCAGTCTATTTTTAGAACATTTTTTCCTCTCTCATTTTGGTGGTGATAGAAGAGTTATATTGATGCATATTTGGTAGGGGTTTAAAGGTAATTGTTTATTCTTGAGAATGTGAGCAGAGAGGGTGGTTGTCAGTGTGTAATTTGGCGACAGTGCACATGGAGTTATAAGGCCTTGGTAATGATCCGGAAGTGAAATATGTGGTCTGTGTACATGCTGTTATGTTTACAGTGCAGCAGCTCACCAAAATGCCGGTCAACCCTTGACAAGAATTTCACCGTGAAGTCATCTTTGGGGGTATTTTAGATTTTCATATGATTTGTATTGATTGTCACACTGTGGAAAGGTCAGTGCTGAGAAATATATGTAGAGAACATATAGTAAAATTAATTGTGGTGTATGGCCTGTACAGGCAGTTATTATTAAACTTTAAATTGCTATAAAATTTTTATTATTAATGATCAACACATGAAATTTGAAGGCGTTATATATATTAATATTTAAAATAGAAAAATGACATTAGAATTTAAAAATTGATTTTATTTTTTAAAATTTTAATAATTTTTTTTAAAAAAATAAAAAAATTAAAATTTGCCCCTTAAAATGCACATAGATAAAATTTTGGGAAATTATATCAAATGATATCAGCATGTTTATACTCCTACACCATATACAAGCTACACTGATGGATATTTGTCAAATTTTGTCAGAGAAAATATCTTTGTAAGTCAAAATGAGCCATACATTTAAAATGTATGAGAGACAGATTCTATTTTGTATTGCTCATTCAAACTATTTATTAGGGGTCCAATCAGTTAATTTATGTGTTTATGATGGGGTGACTTCCTGAGTAACACATATCTGCTTATATAGCCTTTAGTAATTGTTAACAAATATAGTTACAGGGTGTTTAGTGAGAGGACAGCGATGCAAATTTTATACTAGAACCTACTCAAGTTCTCTACTAAATCAGTTTAAACTTTCTGAGAATGAAATGCAGGCTGAAGGGATAAAATATACTTTCCACATGTATATTTACCCTTGGATGTATGAAAACAGCAAAATGATGTAAGTTGAACACAAAATGCATTCAATGTTATTGTTTAATTTGGCTAAGGTATTGATTAGTGAAGTGCGGCATTGTGGCCTGTATGATGTTATGTGAATTCTAATGATCCATCTTAATTTATGCATTGTTAATTACTAATAATATTTGTTAACTGACACTCTAAAGATTGCATAAGATATATTCAAACATATATTTTGAGTTTAACTGTGTATAACTGATCTTAGCATGGTTACATATCCCACATGAACAAATATTCACATATTTTAGAATGTTTGGGATCCAAAGTTCACATTCAGTATATCATATAGGCTGACAATGTGCCTACAGTGAATCTGTAAGACACATTTCTGGCTGTGTGCACTAAATGTATCCCAAAATGTTATTTTCTTCATTAATATGCCCATGTATGGTAACATATTTCAGTTCAGTACTTGGATAGAGTGCGGTATTGTAATATCAGCTGATATCTGATTCTATTGAACCATTGAGGTTAATAATTGGTATCAAACATCCTTACAAATACACTTTAAATGTTCAAACAGATCATTGGAATTATTTTTGCACATTTGATCATAACAATTACATTGTATATGTCCCACATATGCAAATTTCCATTCTTGTTTACAAGTTTTGGGGATCAGAATTTCACATTTAGTTTATGATATAGGATGTATTGGTACCTGTAGTTGATATGTGTGGCCACATTTGGCTGTATTCTCTTGCAATATCCAGAATTATTATTTCCCTCATGAATAAGATTGCTTATAGTAATATATTCTTTATTACTACATTGTCGCTTTACTTTCCTGTATACTGGCATGTACTAATGTTTCCACCAATGATCAAACCTCACCGTCCCCGCATTTCCTTAAAGTTTGTGATGCATAGTCTACCTGATTAGTTATTTAACCTGTAAATGACCAGATATGCTTATATAAACTTCATATACTTTTAGGATGAATTTATTACTTTAATACATGACTATTACTTCACATTTCTGAGTGTCACTCTGTCAAGTTTAATATTTATTTCCTATGCTTGCAGCCTGAATGTTATTTGGAAATCACTGTATCTAACACATTTTAACTTCATTTGCATACATCTTACTGTTTTCTAGATATAAGTGAAACATTTTATATCTTTTCAGGTCTAGGCTGGTATCTGGAACAAAGTGTTAGTGGTGGATCAGCTTGGAAGCTCTCCAGTAGTCTGGTGGTGATAGCAAGGTTTCATAAGGACATATGCAGTGTACTGCCATAAGTGATCATTATTATATCACCATACTAATATACAGCACCTCAAGGACATGGCTTAGATCTTCATGAGAGAGATTAGCACCATTGTTCAGTAAGGTAAAGCCTGCCTAAAAAATGTATTTTCCTATCTTATTGTCGCTTTTTGTAGTTATCGACACTGAAATGTAATGCAATTTTCCTATAAAACATGGAAGTGGTCCCATTAGATGTTTAAATCTGAGTGCACTATTAGTTATACAAATAACTGCCTAAATACCTGACACAATAAATATGGAACATAGCACCTGTTGTTGCTTCTTTAGTGTGTACACCTATATGCACCTTGACAGGCATATTGCGGTTTGTTGCCAAAATCACTATGAGTCATGCTACTTCACTACCCCTGGGAAAAATGTTCTCAGTTACACAGACCCAAACCACCATTTATTTTAAAGACCATTGATTGATCAACTTTTCTGTCTAAACTTTGACAAAATCTGTTTTCAAACTTTTATGAAAATTTTTTTTTCAATAAAATTTAGTTTATAAATTTAAATGTTTATTTAAATTTCCATTAAAATTTTAATTGATCACAATGTATAAACTTTAAACATATTTTCAGACAGGCCTTATCTTGTAGTACAATTAGGTTTTTACAGAATTGAAAAAGTCCTATAATTAAGGAAGATATAGCAAATTTAGTTTTGGTTTCTCAAGAGCACATAGATCAGCATTTGCACCCTGTGGAACACCAGCACTACACACTTTCCAGCAGGTGTCACATGTCTTGTATGCAAGGAAATTCAAAAAGACTTCATGTATAAAGTTCAAATAGGTGTGGCATTCAAATATAAAAGTTTTACTAAAATTTGCCCCAACAAGTTGGGCCTGTCAGGAATCGCATCACAATTAATACTTCCAGTTCAGTACCCACGAATGTAGTTCCAGTCTATTTTTAGAACATTTTTTCCTCTCTCATTTTGGTGGTGATAGAAGAGTTATATTGATGCATATTTGGTAGGGGTTTAAAGGTAATTGTTTATTCTTGAGAATGTGAGCAGAGAGGGTGGTTGTCAGTGTGTAATTTGGCGACAGTGCACATGGAGTTATAAGGCCTTGGTAATGATCCGGAAGTGAAATATGTGGTCTGTGTACATGCTGTTATGTTTACAGTGCAGCAGCTCACCAAAATGCCGGTCAACCCTTGACAAGAATTTCACCGTGAAGTCATCTTTGGGGGTATTTTAGATTTTCATATGATTTGTATTGATTGTCACACTGTGGAAAGGTCAGTGCTGAGAAATATATGTAGAGAACAAATAGTAAAATTAATTGTGGTGTATGGCCTGTACAGGCAGTTATTATTAAACTTTAAATTGCTATAAAATTTTTATTATTAATGATCAACACATGAAATTTGAAGGCGTTATATATATTAATATTTAAAATAGAAAAATGACATTAGAATTTAAAAATTGATTTTATTTTTTAAAATTTTAATAATTTTTTTTAAAAAAATAAAAAAATTAAAATTTGCCCCTTAAAATGCACATAGATAAAATTTTGGGAAATTATATCAAATGATATCAGCATGTTTATACTCCTACACCATATACAAGCTACACTGATGGATATTTGTCAAATTTTGTCAGAGAAAATATCTTTGTAAGTCAAAATGAGCCATACATTTAAAATGTATGAGAGACAGATTCTATTTTGTATTGCTCATTCAAACTATTTATTAGGGGTCCAATCAGTTAATTTATGTGTTTATGATGGGGTGACTTCCTGAGTAACACATATCTGCTTATATAGCCTTTAGTAATTGTTAACAAATATAGTTACAGGGTGTTTAGTGAGAGGACAGCGATGCAAATTTTATACTAGAACCTACTCAAGTTCTCTACTAAATCAGTTTAAACTTTCTGAGAATGAAATGCAGGCTGAAGGGATAAAATATACTTTCCACATGTATATTTACCCTTGGATGTATGAAAACAGCAAAATGATGTAAGTTGAACACAAAATGCATTCAATGTTATTGTTTAATTTGGCTAAGGTATTGATTAGTGAAGTGCGGCATTGTGGCCTGTATGATGTTATGTGAATTCTAATGATCCATCTTAATTTATGCATTGTTAATTACTAATAATATTTGTTAACTGACACTCTAAAGATTGCATAAGATATATTCAAACATATATTTTGAGTTTAACTGTGTATAACTGATCTTAGCATGGTTACATATCCCACATGAACAAATATTCACATATTTTAGAATGTTTGGGATCCAAAGTTCACATTCAGTATATCATATAGGCTGACAATGTGCCTACAGTGAATCTGTAAGACACATTTCTGGCTGTGTGCACTAAATGTATCCCAAAATGTTATTTTCTTCATTAATATGCCCATGTATGGTAACATATTTCAGTTCAGTACTTGGATAGAGTGCGGTATTGTAATATCAGCTGATATCTGATTCTATTGAACCATTGAGGTTAATAATTGGTATCAAACATCCTTACAAATACACTTTAAATGTTCAAACAGATCATTGGAATTATTTTTGCACATTTGATCATAACAATTACATTGTATATGTCCCACATATGCAAATTTCCATTCTTGTTTACAAGTTTTGGGGATCAGAATTTCACATTTAGTTTATGATATAGGATGTATTGGTACCTGTAGTTGATATGTGTGGCCACATTTGGCTGTATTCTCTTGCAATATCCAGAATTATTATTTCCCTCATGAATAAGATTGCTTATAGTAATATATTCTTTATTACTACATTGTCGCTTTACTTTCCTGTATACTGGCATGTACTAATGTTTCCACCAATGATCAAACCTCACCGTCCCCGCATTTCCTTAAAGTTTGTGATGCATAGTCTACCTGATTAGTTATTTAACCTGTAAATGACCAGATATGCTTATATAAACTTCATATACTTTTAGGATGAATTTATTACTTTAATACATGACTATTACTTCACATTTCTGAGTGTCACTCTGTCAAGTTTAATATTTATTTCCTATGCTTGCAGCCTGAATGTTATTTGGAAATCACTGTATCTAACACATTTTAACTTCATTTGCATACATCTTACTGTTTTCTAGATATAAGTGAAACATTTTATATCTTTTCAGGTCTAGGCTGGTATCTGGAACAAAGTGTTAGTGGTGGATCAGCTTGGAAGCTCTCCAGTAGTCTGGTGGTGATAGCAAGGTTTCATAAGGACATATGCAGTGTACTGCCATAAGTGATCATTATATCACCATACTAATATACAGCACCTCAAGGACATGGCTTAGATCTTCATGAGAGAGATTAGCACCATTGTTCAGTAAGGTAAAGCCTGCCTAAAAAATGTATTTTCCTATCTTATTGTCGCTTTTTGTAGTTATCGACACTGAAATGTAATGCAATTTTCCTATAAAACATGGAAGTGGTCCCATTAGATGTTTAAATCTGAGTGCACTATTAGTTATACAAATAACTGCCTAAATACCTGACACAATAAATATGGAACATAGCACCTGTTGTTGCTTCTTTAGTGTGTACACCTATATGCACCTTGACAGGCATATTGCGGTTTGTTGCCAAAATCACTATGAGTCATGCTACTTCACTACCCCTGGGAAAAATGTTCTCAGTTACACAGACCCAAACCACCATTTATTTTAAAGACCATTGATTGATCAACTTTTCTGTCTAAACTTTGACAAAATCTGTTTTCAAACTTTTATGAAAATTTTTTTTTCAATAAAATTTAGTTTATAAATTTAAATGTTTATTTAAATTTCCATTAAATTTTAATTGATCACAATGTATAAACTTTAAACATATTTTCAGACAGGCCTTATCTTGTAGTACAATTAGGTTTTTACAGAATTGAAAAAGTCCTATAATTAAGGAAGATATAGCAAATTTAGTTTTGGTTTCTCAAGAGCACATAGATCAGCATTTGCACCCTGTGGAACACCAGCACTACACACTTTCCAGCAGGTGTCACATGTCTTGTATGCAAGGAAATTCAAAAAGACTTCATGTATAAAGTTCAAATAGGTGTGGCATTCAAATATAAAAGTTTTACTAAAATTTGCCCCAACAAGTTGGGCCTGTCAGGAATCGCATCACAATTAATACTTCCAGTTCAGTACCCACGAATGTAGTTCCAGTCTATTTTTAGAACATTTTTTCCTCTCTCATTTTGGTGGTGATAGAAGAGTTATATTGATGCATATTTGGTAGGGGTTTAAAGGTAATTGTTTATTCTTGAGAATGTGAGCAGAGAGGGTGGTTGTCAGTGTGTAATTTGGCGACAGTGCACATGGAGTTATAAGGCCTTGGTAATGATCCGGAAGTGAAATATGTGGTCTGTGTACATGCTGTTATGTTTACAGTGCAGCAGCTCACCAAAATGCCGGTCAACCCTTGACAAGAATTTCACCGTGAAGTCATCTTTGGGGGTATTTTAGATTTTCATATGATTTGTATTGATTGTCACACTGTGGAAAGGTCAGTGCTGAGAAATATATGTAGAGAACATATAGTAAAATTAATTGTGGTGTATGGCCTGTACAGGCAGTTATTATTAAACTTTAAATTGCTATAAAATTTTTATTATTAATGATCAACACATGAAATTTGAAGGCGTTATATATATTAATATTTAAAATAGAAAAATGACATTAGAATTTAAAAATTGATTTTATTTTTTAAAATTTTAATAATTTTTTTTAAAAAAATAAAAAAATTAAAATTTGCCCCTTAAAATGCACATAGATAAAATTTTGGGAAATTATATCAAATGATATCAGCATGTTTATACTCCTACACCATATACAAGCTACACTGATGGATATTTGTCAAATTTTGTCAGAGAAAATATCTTTGTAAGTCAAAATGAGCCATACATTTAAAATGTATGAGAGACAGATTCTATTTTGTATTGCTCATTCAAACTATTTATTAGGGGTCCAATCAGTTAATTTATGTGTTTATGATGGGGTGACTTCCTGAGTAACACATATCTGCTTATATAGCCTTTAGTAATTGTTAACAAATATAGTTACAGGGTGTTTAGTGAGAGGACAGCGATGCAAATTTTATACTAGAACCTACTCAAGTTCTCTACTAAATCAGTTTAAACTTTCTGAGAATGAAATGCAGGCTGAAGGGATAAAATATACTTTCCACATGTATATTTACCCTTGGATGTATGAAAACAGCAAAATGATGTAAGTTGAACACAAAATGCATTCAATGTTATTGTTTAATTTGGCTAAGGTATTGATTAGTGAAGTGCGGCATTGTGGCCTGTATGATGTTATGTGAATTCTAATGATCCATCTTAATTTATGCATTGTTAATTACTAATAATATTTGTTAACTGACACTCTAAAGATTGCATAAGATATATTCAAACATATATTTTGAGTTTAACTGTGTATAACTGATCTTAGCATGGTTACATATCCCACATGAACAAATATTCACATATTTTAGAATGTTTGGGATCCAAAGTTCACATTCAGTATATCATATAGGCTGACAATGTGCCTACAGTGAATCTGTAAGACACATTTCTGGCTGTGTGCACTAAATGTATCCCAAAATGTTATTTTCTTCATTAATATGCCCATGTATGGTAACATATTTCAGTTCAGTACTTGGATAGAGTGCGGTATTGTAATATCAGCTGATATCTGATTCTATTGAACCATTGAGGTTAATAATTGGTATCAAACATCCTTACAAATACACTTTAAATGTTCAAACAGATCATTGGAATTATTTTTGCACATTTGATCATAACAATTACATTGTATATGTCCCACATATGCAAATTTCCATTCTTGTTTACAAGTTTTGGGGATCAGAATTTCACATTTAGTTTATGATATAGGATGTATTGGTACCTGTAGTTGATATGTGTGGCCACATTTGGCTGTATTCTCTTGCAATATCCAGAATTATTATTTCCCTCATGAATAAGATTGCTTATAGTAATATATTCTTTATTACTACATTGTCGCTTTACTTTCCTGTATACTGGCATGTACTAATGTTTCCACCAATGATCAAACCTCACCGTCCCCGCATTTCCTTAAAGTTTGTGATGCATAGTCTACCTGATTAGTTATTTAACCTGTAAATGACCAGATATGCTTATATAAACTTCATATACTTTTAGGATGAATTTATTACTTTAATACATGACTATTACTTCACATTTCTGAGTGTCACTCTGTCAAGTTTAATATTTATTTCCTATGCTTGCAGCCTGAATGTTATTTGGAAATCACTGTATCTAACACATTTTAACTTCATTTGCATACATCTTACTGTTTTCTAGATATAAGTGAAACATTTTATATCTTTTCAGGTCTAGGCTGGTATCTGGAACAAAGTGTTAGTGGTGGATCAGCTTGGAAGCTCTCCAGTAGTCTGGTGGTGATAGCAAGGTTTCATAAGGACATATGCAGTGTACTGCCATAAGTGATCATTATATCACCATACTAATATACAGCACCTCAAGGACATGGCTTAGATCTTCATGAGAGAGATTAGCACCATTGTTCAGTAAGGTAAAGCCTGCCTAAAAAATGTATTTTCCTATCTTATTGTCGCTTTTTGTAGTTATCGACACTGAAATGTAATGCAATTTTCCTATAAAACATGGAAGTGGTCCCATTAGATGTTTAAATCTGAGTGCACTATTAGTTATACAAATAACTGCCTAAATACCTGACACAATAAATATGGAACATAGCACCTGTTGTTGCTTCTTTAGTGTGTACACCTATATGCACCTTGACAGGCATATTGCGGTTTGTTGCCAAAATCACTATGAGTCATGCTACTTCACTACCCCTGGGAAAAAATGTTCTCAGTTACACAGACCCAAACCACCATTTATTTTAAAGACCATTGATTGATCAACTTTTCTGTCTAAACTTTGACAAAATCTGTTTTCAAACTTTTATGAAAATTTTTTTTTCAATAAAATTTAGTTTATAAATTTAAATGTTTATTTAAATTTCCATTAAAATTTTAATTGATCACAATGTATAAACTTTAAACATATTTTCAGACAGGCCTTATCTTGTAGTACAATTAGGTTTTTACAGAATTGAAAAAGTCCTATAATTAAGGAAGATATAGCAAATTTAGTTTTGGGTTTCTCAAGAGCACATAGATCAGCATTTGCACCCTGTGGAACACCAGCACTACACACTTTCCAGCAGGTGTCACATGTCTTGTATGCAAGGAAATTCAAAAGACTTCATGTATAAAGTTCAAATAGGTGTGGCATTCAAATATAAAAGTTTTACTAAAATTTGCCCCAACAAGTTGGGCCTGTCAGGAATCGCATCACAATTAATACTTCCAGTTCAGTACCCCACGAATGTAGTTCCAGTCTATTTTTAGAACATTTTTTCCTCTCTCATTTTGGTGGTGATAGAAGAGTTATATTGATGCATATTTGGTAGGGGTTTAAAGGTAATTGTTTATTCTTGAGAATGTGAGCAGAGAGGGTGGTTGTCAGTGTGTAATTTGGCGACAGTGCACATGGAGTTATAAGGCCTTGGTAATGATCCGGAAGTGAAATATGTGGTCTGTGTACATGCTGTTATGTTTACAGTGCAGCAGCTCACCAAAATGCCGGTCAACCCTTGACAAGAATTTCACCGTGAAGTCATCTTTGGGGGTATTTTAGATTTTCATATGATTTGTATTGATTGTCACACTGTGGAAAGGTCAGTGCTGAGAAATATATGTAGAGAACATATAGTAAAATTAATTGTGGTGTATGGCCTGTACAGGCAGTTATTATTAAACTTTAAATTGCTATAAAATTTTTATTATTAATGATCAACACATGAAATTTGAAGCGTTATATATATTAATATTTAAAATAGAAAAATGACATTAGAATTTAAAAATTGATTTTATTTTTTAAAATTTTAATAATTTTTTTAAAAAAATAAAAAATTAAAATTTGCCCCTTAAAATGCACATAGATAAAATTTTGGGAAATTATATCAAATGATATCAGCATGTTTATACTCCTACACCATATACAAGCTACACTGATGGATATTTGTCAAATTTTGTCAGAGAAAATATCTTTGTAAGTCAAAATGAGCCATACATTTAAAATGTATTGAGAGACAGATTCTATTTTGTATTGCTCATTCAAACTATTTATTAGGGGTCCAATCAGTTAATTTATGTGTTTATGAGGGGTGACTTCCTGAGTAACACATATCTGCTTATATAGCCTTTAGTAATTGTTAACAAATATAGTTACAGGGTGTTTAGTGAGAGGACAGCGATGCAAATTTTATACTAGAACCTACTCAAGTTCTCTACTAAATCAGTTTAAACTTTCTGAGAATGAAATGCAGGCTGAAGGGATAAAATATACTTTCCACATGTATATTTACCCTTGGATGTATGAAAACAGCAAAATGATGTAAGTTGAACACAAAATGCATTCAATGTTATTGTTTAATTTGGCTAAGGTATTGATTAGTGAAGTGCGGCATTGTGGCCTGTATGATGTTATGTGAATTCTAATGATCCATCTTAATTTATGCATTGTTAATTACTAATAATATTTGTTAACTGACACTCTAAAGATTGCATAAGATATATTCAAACATATATTTTGAGTTTAACTGTGTATAACTGATCTTAGCATGGTTACATATCCCACATGAACAAATATTCACATATTTTAGAATGTTTGGGATCCAAAGTTCACATTCAGTATATCATATAGGCTGACAATGTGCCTACAGTGAATCTGTAAGACACATTTCTGGCTGTGTGCACTAAATGTATCCCAAAATGTTATTTTCTTCATTAATATGCCCATGTATGGTAACATATTTCAGTTCAGTACTTGGATAGAGTGCGGTATTGTAATATCAGCTGATATCTGATTCTATTGAACCATTGAGGTTAATAATTGGTATCAAACATCCTTACAAATACACTTTAAATGTTCAAACAGATCATTGGAATTATTTTTGCACATTTGATCATAACAATTACATTGTATATGTCCCACATATGCAAATTTCCATTCTTGTTTACAAGTTTTGGGGATCAGAATTTCACATTTAGTTTATGATATAGGATGTATTGGTACCTGTAGTTGATATGTGTGGCCACATTTGGCTGTATTCTCTTGCAATATCCAGAATTATTATTTCCCTCATGAATAAGATTGCTTATAGTAATATATTCTTTATTACTACATTGTCGCTTTACTTTCCTGTATACTGGCATGTACTAATGTTTCCACCAATGATCAAACCTCACCGTCCCCGCATTTCCTTAAAGTTTGTGATGCATAGTCTACCTGATTAGTTATTTAACCTGTAAATGACCAGATATGCTTATATAAACTTCATATACTTTTAGGATGAATTTATTACTTTAATACATGACTATTACTTCACATTTCTGAGTGTCACTCTGTCAAGTTTAATATTTATTTCCTATGCTTGCAGCCTGAATGTTATTTGGAAATCACTGTATCTAACACATTTTAACTTCATTTGCATACATCTTACTGTTTTCCTAGATATAAGTGAAACATTTTATATCTTTTCAGGTCTAGGCTGGTATCTGGAACAAAGTGTTAGTGGTGGATCAGCTTGGAAGCTCTCCAGTAGTCTGGTGGTGATAGCAAGGTTTCATAAGGACATATGCAGTGTACTGCCATAAGTGATCATTATATCACCATACTAATATACAGCACCTCAAGGACATGGCTTAGATCTTCATGAGAGAGATTAGCACCATTGTTCAGTAAGGTAAAGCCTGCCTAAAAAATGTATTTTCCTATCTTATTGTCGCTTTTTGTAGTTATCGACACTGAAATGTAATGCAATTTTCCTATAAAACATGGAAGTGGTCCCATTAGATGTTTAAATCTGAGTGCACTATTAGTTATACAAATAACTGCCTAAATACCTGACACAATAAATATGGAACATAGCACCTGTTGTTGCTTCTTTAGTGTGTACACCTATATGCACCTTGACAGGCATATTGCGGTTTGTTGCCAAAATCACTATGAGTCATGCTACTTCACTACCCCTGGGAAAAATGTTCTCAGTTACACAGACCCAAACCACCATTTATTTTAAAGACCATTGATTGATCAACTTTTCTGTCTAAACTTTGACAAAATCTGTTTTCAAACTTTATGAAAATTTTTTTTTCAATAAAATTTAGTTTATAAATTTAAATGTTTATTTAAATTTCCATTAAAATTTTAATTGATCACAATGTATAAACTTTAAACATATTTTCAGACAGGCCTTATCTTGTAGTACAATTAGGTTTTTACAGAATTGAAAAAGTCCTATAATTAAGGAAGATATAGCAAATTTAGTTTTGGTTTCTCAAGAGCACATAGATCAGCATTTGCACCCTGTGGAACACCAGCACTACACACTTTCCAGCAGGTGTCACATGTCTTGTATGCAAGGAAATTCAAAAAGACTTCATGTATAAAGTTCAAATAGGTGTGGCATTCAAATATAAAAGTTTTACTAAAATTTGCCCCAACAAGTTGGGCCTGTCAGGAATCGCATCACAATTAATACTTCCAGTTCAGTACCCACGAATGTAGTTCCAGTCTATTTTTAGAACATTTTTTCCTCTCTCATTTTGGTGGTGATAGAAGAGTTATATTGATGCATATTTGGTAGGGGTTTAAAGGTAATTGTTTATTCTTGAGAATGTGAGCAGAGAGGGTGGTTGTCAGTGTGTAATTTGGCGACAGTGCACATGGAGTTATAAGGCCTTGGTAATGATCGGAAGTGAAATATGTGGTCTGTGTACATGCTGTTATGTTTACAGTGCAGCAGCTCACCAAAATGCCGGTCAACCCTTGACAAGAATTTCACCGTGAAGTCATCTTTGGGGGTATTTTAGATTTTCATATGATTTGTATTGATTGTCACACTGTGGAAGGTCAGTGCTGAGAAATATATGTAGAGAACATATAGTAAAATTAATTGTGGTGTATGGCCTGTACAGGCAGTTATTATTAAACTTTAAATTGCTATAAAATTTTTATTATTAATGATCAACACATGAAATTTGAAGGCGTTATATATATTAATATTTAAAATAGAAAAATGACATTAGAATTTAAAAATTGATTTTATTTTTTAAAATTTTAATAATTTTTTTTAAAAAAATAAAAAAATTAAAATTTGCCCCTTAAAATGCACATAGATAAAATTTTGGGAAATTATATCAAATGATATCAGCATGTTTATACTCCTACACCATATACAAGCTACACTGATGGATATTTGTCAAATTTTGTCAGAGAAAATATCTTTGTAAGTCAAAATGAGCCATACATTTAAAATGTATGAGAGACAGATTCTATTTTGTATTGCTCATTCAAACTATTTATTAGGGGTCCAATCAGTTAATTTATGTGTTTATGATGGGGTGACTTCCTGAGTAACACATATCTGCTTATATAGCCTTTAGTAATTGTTAACAAATATAGTTACAGGGTGTTTAGTGAGAGGACAGCGATGCAAATTTTATACTAGAACCTACTCAAGTTCTCTACTAAATCAGTTTAAACTTTCTGAGAATGAAATGCAGGCTGAAGGGATAAAATATACTTTCCACATGTATATTTACCCTTGGATGTATGAAAACAGCAAAATGATGTAAGTTGAACACAAAATGCATTCAATGTTATTGTTTAATTTGGCTAAGGTATTGATTAGTGAAGTGCGGCATTGTGGCCTGTATGATGTTATGTGAATTCTAATGATCCATCTTAATTTATGCATTGTTAATTACTAATAATATTTGTTAACTGAACACTCTAAAGATTGCATAAGATATATTCAAACATATATTTTGAGTTTAACTGTGTATAACTGATCTTAGCATGGTTACATATCCCACATGAACAAATATTCACATATTTTAGAATGTTTGGGATCCAAAGTTCACATTCAGTATATCATATAGGCTGACAATGTGCCTACAGTGAATCTGTAAGACACATTTCTGGCTGTGTGCACTAAATGTATCCCAAAATGTTATTTTCTTCATTAATATGCCCATGTATGGTAACATATTTCAGTTCAGTACTTGGATAGAGTGCGGTATTGTAATATCAGCTGATATCTGATTCTATTGAACCATTGAGGTTAATAATTGGTATCAAACATCCTTACAAATACACTTTAAATGTTCAAACAGATCATTGGAATTATTTTTGCACATTTGATCATAACAATTACATTGTATATGTCCCACATATGCAAATTTCCATTCTTGTTTACAAGTTTTGGGGATCAGAATTTCACATTTAGTTTATGATATAGGATGTATTGTACCTGTAGTTGATATGTGTGGCCACATTTGGCTGTATTCTCTTGCAATATCCAGAATTATTATTTCCCTCATGAATAAGATTGCTTATAGTAATATATTCTTTATTACTACATTGTCGCTTTACTTTCCTGTATACTGGCATGTACTAATGTTTCCACCAATGATCAAACCTCACCGTCCCCCGCATTTCCTTAAAGTTTGTGATGCATAGTCTACCTGATTAGTTATTTAACCTGTAAATGACCAGATATGCTTATATAAACTTCATATACTTTTAGGATGAATTTATTACTTTAATACATGACTATTACTTCACATTTCTGAGTGTCACTCTGTCAAGTTTAATATTTATTTCCTATGCTTGCAGCCTGAATGTTATTTGGAAATCACTGTATCTAACACATTTTAACTTCATTTGCATACATCTTACTGTTTTCTAGATATAAGTGAAACATTTTATATCTTTTCAGGTCTAGGCTGGTATCTGGAACAAAGTGTTAGTGGTGGATCAGCTTGGAAGCTCTCCAGTAGTCTGGTGGTGATAGCAAGGTTTCATAAGGACATATGCAGTGTACTGCCATAAGTGATCATTATATCACCATACTAATATACAGCACCTCAAGGACATGGCTTAGATCTTCATGAGAGAGATTAGCACCATTGTTCAGTAAGGTAAAGCCTGCCTAAAAAATGTATTTTCCTATCTTATTGTCGCTTTTTGTAGTTATCGACACTGAAATGTAATGCAATTTTCCTATAAAACATGGAAGTGGTCCCATTAGATGTTTAAATCTGAGTGCACTATTAGTTATACAAATAACTGCCTAAATACCTGACACAATAAATATGGAACATAGCACCTGTTGTTGCTTCTTTAGTGTGTACACCTATATGCACCTTGACAGGCATATTGCGGTTTGTTGCCAAAATCACTATGAGTCATGCTACTTCACTACCCCTGGGAAAAATGTTCTCAGTTACACAGACCCAAACCACCATTTATTTTAAAGACCATTGATTGATCAACTTTTCTGTCTAAACTTTGACAAAATCTGTTTTCAAACTTTTATGAAAATTTTTTTTTCAATAAAATTTAGTTTATAAATTTAAATGTTTATTTAAATTTCCATTAAAATTTTAATTGATCACAATGTATAAACTTTAAACATATTTTCAGACAGGCCTTATCTTGTAGTACAATTAGGTTTTTACAGAATTGAAAAAGTCCTATAATTAAGGAAGATATAGCAAATTTAGTTTTGGTTTCTCAAGAGCACATAGATCAGCATTTGCACCCTGTGGAACACCAGCACTACACACTTTCCAGCAGGTGTCCACATGTCTTGTATGCAAGGAAATTCAAAAAGACTTCATGTATAAAGTTCAAATAGGTGTGGCATTCAAATATAAAAGTTTTACTAAAATTTGCCCCAACAAGTTGGGCCTGTCAGGAATCGCATCACAATTAATACTTCCAGTTCAGTACCACGAATGTAGTTCCAGTCTATTTTTAGAACATTTTTTCCTCTCTCATTTGGTGGTGATAGAAGAGTTATATTGATGCATATTTGGTAGGGGTTTAAAGGTAATTGTTTATTCTTGAGAATGTGAGCAGAGAGGGTGGTTGTCAGTGTGTAATTGGCGACAGTGCACATGGAGTTATAAGGCCTTGGTAATGATCCGGAAGTGAAATATGTGGTCTGTGTACATGCTGTTATGTTTACAGTGCAGCAGCTCACCAAAATGCCGGTCAACCCTTGACAAGAATTTCACCGTGAAGTCATCTTTGGGGGTATTTTAGATTTTCATATGATTTGTATTGATTGTCACACTGTGGAAAGGTCAGTGCTGAGAAATATATGTAGAGAACATATAGTAAAATTAATTGTGGTGTATGGCCTGTACAGGCAGTTATTATTAAACTTTAAATTGCTATAAAATTTTTATTATTAATGATCAACACATGAAATTTGAAGGCGTTATATATATTAATATTTAAAATAGAAAAATGACATTAGAATTTAAAAATTGATTTTATTTTTTAAAATTTTAATAATTTTTTTTAAAAAAATAAAAAAATTAAAATTTGCCCCTTAAAATGCACATAGATAAAATTTTGGGAAATTATATCAAATGATATCAGCATGTTTATACTCCTACACCATATACAAGCTACACTGATGGATATTTGTCAAATTTTGTCAGAGAAAATATCTTTGTAAGTCAAAATGAGCCATAATTTAAAATGTATGAGAGACAGATTCTATTTTGTATTGCTCATTCAAACTATTTATTAGGGGTCCAATCAGTTAATTTATGTGTTTATGATGGGGTGACTTCCTGAGTAACACATATCTGCTTATATAGCCTTTAGTAATTGTTAACAAATATAGTTACAGGGTGTTTAGTGAGAGGACAGCGATGCAAATTTTATACTAGAACCTACTCAAGTTCTCTACTAAATCAGTTTAAACTTTCTGAGAATGAAATGCAGGCTGAAGGGATAAAATATACTTTCCACATGTATATTTACCCTTGGATGTATGAAAACAGCAAAATGATGTAAGTTTGAACACAAAATGCATTCAATGTTATTGTTTAATTTGGCTAAGGTATTGATTAGTGAAGTGCGGCATTGTGGCCTGTATGATGTTATGTGAATTCTAAGGATCCATCTTAATTTATGCATTGTTAATTACTAATAAATTTGTTAACTGACACTCTAAAGATTGCATAAGATATATTCAAACATATATTTTGAGTTTAACTGTGTATAACTGATCTTAGCATGGTTACATATCCCACATGAACAAATATTCACATATTTTAGAATGTTTGGGATCCAAAAGTTCACATTCAGTATATCATATAGGCTGACAATGTGCCTACAGTGAATCTGTAAGACACATTTCTGGCTGTGTGCACTAAATGTATCCCAAAATGTTATTTTCTTCATTAATATGCCCATGTATGGTAACATATTTCAGTTCAGTACTTGGATAGAGTGCGGTATTGTAATATCAGCTGATATCTGATTCTATTGAACCATTGAGGTTAATAATTGGTATCAAACATCCTTACAAATACACTTTAAATGTTCAAACAGATCATTGGAATTATTTTTGCACATTTGATCATAACAATTACATTGTATATGTCCCACATATGCAAATTTCCATTCTTGTTTACAAGTTTTGGGGATCAGAATTTCACATTTAGTTTATGATATAGGATGTATTGGTACCTGTAGTTGATATGTGTGGCCACATTTGGCTGTATTCTCTTGCAATATCCAGAATTATTATTTCCCTCATGAATAAGATTGCTTATAGTAATATATTCTTTATTACTACATTGTCGCTTTACTTTCCTGTATACTGGCATGTACTAATGTTTCCACCAATGATCAAACCTCACCGTCCCCGCATTTCCTTAAAGTTTGTGATGCATAGTCTACCTGATTAGTTATTTAACCTGTAAATGACCAGATATGCTTATATAAACTTCATATACTTTTAGGATGAATTTATTACTTTAATACATGACTATTACTTCACATTTCTGAGTGTCACTCTGTCAAGTTTAATATTTATTTCCTATGCTTGCAGCCTGAATGTTATTTGGAAATCACTGTATCTAACACATTTTAACTTCATTTGCATACATCTTACTGTTTTCTAGATATAAGTGAAACATTTTATATCTTTTCAGGTCTAGGCTGGTATCTGGAACAAAGTGTTAGTGGTGGATCAGCTTGGAAGCTCTCCAGTAGTCTGGTGGTGATAGCAAGGTTTCATAAGGACATATGCAGTGTACTGCCATAAGTGATCATTATATCACCATACTAATATACAGCACCTCAAGGACATGGCTTAGATCTTCATGAGAGAGATTAGCACCATTGTTCAGTAAGGTAAAGCCTGCCTAAAAAATGTATTTTCCTATCTTATTGTCGCTTTTTGTAGTTATCGACACTGAAATGTAATGCAATTTTCCTATAAAACATGGAAGTGGTCCCATTAGATGTTTAAATCTGAGTGCACTATTAGTTATACAAATAACTGCCTAAATACCTGACACAATAAATATGGAACATAGCACCTGTTGTTGCTTCTTTAGTGTGTACACCTATATGCACCTTGACAGGCATATTGCGGTTTGTTGCCAAAATCACTATGAGTCATGCTACTTCACTACCCCTGGGAAAAATGTTCTCAGTTACACAGACCCAAACCACCATTTATTTTAAAGACCATTGATTGATCAACTTTTCTGTCTAAACTTTGACAAAATCTGTTTTCAAACTTTTATGAAAATTTTTTTTTCAATAAAATTTAGTTTATAAATTTAAATGTTTATTTAAATTTCCATTAAAATTTTAATTGATCACAATGTATAAACTTTAAACATATTTTCAGACAGGCCTTATCTTGTAGTACAATTAGGTTTTTACAGAATTGAAAAAGTCCTATAA
This sequence comes from Unio pictorum, assembly GCA_030141615.1. Classification (NCBI taxonomy): domain Eukaryota; kingdom Metazoa; phylum Mollusca; class Bivalvia; order Unionida; family Unionidae; genus Unio; species Unio pictorum. The sequence continues at coordinate 43,377 of JARLTB010000618.1, forward strand.
TTAAGGAAGATATAGCAAATTTAGTTTTGGTTTCTCAAGAGCACATAGATCAGCATTTGCACCCTGTGGAACACCAGCACTACACACTTTCCAGCAGGTGTCACATGTCTTGTATGCAAGGAAATTCAAAAAGACTTCATGTATAAAGTTCAAATAGGTGTGGCATTCAAATATAAAAGTTTTACTAAAATTTGCCCCAACAAGTTGGGCCTGTCAGGAATCGCATCACAATTAATACTTCCAGTTCAGTACCCACGAATGTAGTTCCAGTCTATTTTTAGAACATTTTTTCCTCTCTCATTTTGGTGGTGATAGAAGAGTTATATTGATGCATATTTGGTAGGGGTTTAAAGGTAATTGTTTATTCTTGAGAATGTGAGCAGAGAGGGTGGTTGTCAGTGTGTAATTTGGCGACAGTGCACATGGAGTTATAAGGCCTTGGTAATGATCCGGAAGTGAAATATGTGGTCTGTGTACATGCTGTTATGTTTACAGTGCAGCAGCTCACCAAAATGCCGGTCAACCCTTGACAAGAATTTCACCGTGAAGTCATCTTTGGGGGTATTTTAGATTTTCATATGATTTGTATTGATTGTCACACTGTGGAAAGGTCAGTGCTGAGAAATATATGTAGAGAACATATAGTAAAATTAATTGTGGTGTATGGCCTGTACAGGCAGTTATTATTAAACTTTAAATTGCTATAAAATTTTTATTATTAATGATCAACACATGAAATTTGAAGGCGTTATATATATTAATATTTAAAATAGAAAAATGACATTAGAATTTAAAAATTGATTTTATTTTTAAAATTTTAATAATTTTTTTTAAAAAAATAAAAAAATTAAAATTTGCCCCTTAAAATGCACATAGATAAAATTTTGGGAAATTATATCAAATGATATCAGCATGTTTATACTCCTACACCATATACAAGCTACACTGATGGATATTTGTCAAATTTTGTCAGAGAAAATATCTTTGTAAGTCAAAATGAGCCATACATTTAAAATGTATGAGAGACAGATTCTATTTTGTATTGCTCATTCAAACTATTTATTAGGGGTCCAATCAGTTAATTTATGTGTTTATGATGGGGTGACTTCCTGAGTAACACATATCTGCTTATATAGCCTTTAGTAATTGTTAACAAATATAGTTACAGGGTGTTTAGTGAGAGGACAGCGATGCAAATTTTATACTAGAACCTACTCAAGTTCTCTACTAAATCAGTTTAAACTTTCTGAGAATGAAATGCAGGCTGAAGGGATAAAATATACTTTCCACATGTATATTTACCCTTGGATGTATGAAAACAGCAAAATGATGTAAGTTGAACACAAAATGCATTCAATGTTATTGTTTAATTTGGCTAAGGTATTGATTAGTGAAGTGCGGCATTGTGGCCTGTATGATGTTATGTGAATTCTAATGATCCATCTTAATTTATGCATTGTTAATTACTAATAATATTTGTTAACTGACACTCTAAAGATTGCATAAGATATATTCAAACATATATTTTGAGTTTAACTGTGTATAACTGATCTTAGCATGGTTACATATCCCACATGAACAAATATTCACATATTTTAGAATGTTTGGGATCCAAAGTTCACATTCAGTATATCATATAGGCTGACAATGTGCCTACAGTGAATCTGTAAGACACATTTCTGGCTGTGTGCACTAAATGTATCCCAAAATGTTATTTTCTTCATTAATATGCCCATGTATGGTAACATATTTCAGTTCAGTACTTGGATAGAGTGCGGTATTGTAATATCAGCTGATATCTGATTCTATTGAACCATTGAGGTTAATAATTGGTATCAAACATCCTTACAAATACACTTTAAATGTTCAAACAGATCATTGGAATTATTTTTGCACATTTGATCATAACAATTACATTGTATATGTCCCACATATGCAAATTTCCATTCTTGTTTACAAGTTTTGGGGATCAGAATTTCACATTTAGTTTATGATATAGGATGTATTGGTACCTGTAGTTGATATGTGTGGCCACATTTGGCTGTATTCTCTTGCAATATCCAGAATTATTATTTCCCTCATGAATAAGATTGCTTATAGTAATATATTCTTTATTACTACATTGTCGCTTTACTTTCCTGTATACTGGCATGTACTAATGTTTCCACCAATGATCAAACCTCACCGTCCCCGCATTTCCTTAAAGTTTGTGATGCATAGTCTACCTGATTAGTTATTTAACCTGTAAATGACCAGATATGCTTATATAAACTTCATATACTTTTAGGATGAATTTATTACTTTAATACATGACTATTACTTCACATTTCTGAGTGTCACTCTGTCAAGTTTAATATTTATTTCCTATGCTTGCAGCCTGAATGTTATTTGGAAATCACTGTATCTAACACATTTTAACTTCATTTGCATACATCTTACTGTTTTCTAGATATAAGTGAAACATTTTATATCTTTTCAGGTCTAGGCTGGTATCTGGAACAAAGTGTTAGTGGTGGATCAGCTTGGAAGCTCTCCAGTAGTCTGGTGGTGATAGCAAGGTTTCATAAGGACATATGCAGTGTACTGCCATAAGTGATCATTATATCACCATACTAATATACAGCACCTCAAGGACATGGCTTAGATCTTCATGAGAGAGATTAGCACCATTGTTCAGTAAGGTAAAGCCTGCCTAAAAAATGTATTTTCCTATCTTATTGTCGCTTTTTGTAGTTATCGACACTGAAATGTAATGCAATTTTCCTATAAAACATGGAAGTGGTCCCATTAGATGTTTAAATCTGAGTGCACTATTAGTTATACAAATAACTGCCTAAATACCTGACACAATAAATATGGAACATAGCACCTGTTGTTGCTTCTTTAGTGTGTACACCTATATGCACCTTGACAGGCATATTGCGGTTTGTTGCCAAAATCACTATGAGTCATGCTACTTCACTACCCCTGGGAAAAATGTTCTCAGTTACACAGACCCAAACCACCATTTATTTTAAAGACCATTGATTGATCAACTTTTCTGTCTAAACTTTGACAAAATCTGTTTTCAAACTTTTATGAAAATTTTTTTTTCAATAAAATTTAGTTTATAAATTTAAATGTTTATTTAAATTTCCATTAAAATTTTAATTGATCACAATGTATAAACTTTAAACATATTTTCAGACAGGCCTTATCTTGTAGTACAATTAGGTTTTTACAGAATTGAAAAAGTCCTATAATTAAGGAAGATATAGCAAATTTAGTTTTGGTTTCTCAAGAGCACATAGATCAGCATTTGCACCCTGTGGAACACCAGCACTACACACTTTCCAGCAGGTGTCACATGTCTTGTATGCAAGGAAATTCAAAAAGACTTCATGTATAAAGTTCAAATAGGTGTGGCATTCAAATATAAAAGTTTTACTAAAATTTGCCCCAACAAGTTGGGCCTGTCAGGAATCGCATCACAATTAATACTTCCAGTTCAGTACCCACGAATGTAGTTCCAGTCTATTTTTAGAACATTTTTTCCTCTCTCATTTTGGTGGTGATAGAAGAGTTATATTGATGCATATTTGGTAGGGGTTTAAAGGTAATTGTTTATTCTTGAGAATGTGAGCAGAGAGGGTGGTTGTCAGTGTGTAATTTGGCGACAGTGCACATGGAGTTATAAGGCCTTGGTAATGATCCGGAAGTGAAATATGTGGTCTGTGTACATGCTGTTATGTTTACAGTGCAGCAGCTCACCAAAATGCCGGTCAACCCTTGACAAGAATTTCACCGTGAAGTCATCTTTGGGGGTATTTTAGATTTTCATATGATTTGTATTGATTGTCACACTGTGGAAAGGTCAGTGCTGAGAAATATATGTAGAGAACATATAGTAAAATTAATTGTGGTGTATGGCCTGTACAGGCAGTTATTATTAAACTTTAAATTGCTATAAAATTTTTATTATTAATGATCAACACATGAAATTTGAAGGCGTTATATATATTAATATTTAAAATAGAAAAATGACATTAGAATTTAAAAATTGATTTTATTTTTTAAAATTTTAATAATTTTTTTTAAAAAAATAAAAAAATTAAAATTTGCCCCTTAAAATGCACATAGATAAAATTTTGGGAAATTATATCAAATGATATCAGCATGTTTATACTCCTACACCATATACAAGCTACACTGATGGATATTTGTCAAATTTTGTCAGAGAAAATATCTTTGTAAGTCAAAATGAGCCATACATTTAAAATGTATGAGAGACAGATTCTATTTTGTATTGCTCATTCAAACTATTTATTAGGGGTCCAATCAGTTAATTTATGTGTTTATGATGGGGTGACTTCCTGAGTAACACATATCTGCTTATATAGCCTTTAGTAATTGTTAACAAATATAGTTACAGGGTGTTTAGTGAGAGGACAGCGATGCAAATTTTATACTAGAACCTACTCAAGTTCTCTACTAAATCAGTTTAAACTTTCTGAGAATGAAATGCAGGCTGAAGGGATAAAATATACTTTCCACATGTATATTTACCCTTGGATGTATGAAAACAGCAAAATGATGTAAGTTGAACACAAAATGCATTCAATGTTATTGTTTAATTTGGCTAAGGTATTGATTAGTGAAGTGCGGCATTGTGGCCTGTATGATGTTATGTGAATTCTAATGATCCATCTTAATTTATGCATTGTTAATTACTAATAATATTTGTTAACTGACACTCTAAAGATTGCATAAGATATATTCAAACATATATTTTGAGTTTAACTGTGTATAACTGATCTTAGCATGGTTACATATCCCACATGAACAAATATTCACATATTTTAGAATGTTTGGGATCCAAAGTTCACATTCAGTATATCATATAGGCTGACAATGTGCCTACAGTGAA
>JARLTB010000619.1:0-44471 GCA_030141615.1 Unio pictorum
GTCGAAAGGCGAAACAAAAGATTTGATCACTTCACCGTCGTGAACATAAGAACTCAACGCCAGGTTATGTCTATTTGTCGAACTTCGCCCTTACACGCTCCATCTGATTATCAATATTCACTCGAGTGTTATTATAATCTAATGAACGCCTTTTCTTCTCAGATGCGTTTTTTTTAAAAATCTCGAACTTGACTCTCTTCAATTCCTCTAATGAATTTTTGAGCCACGTGCGATTGTTGTAGCTATTAGATTAGTTACTAACGGAATTTGTCGAATATATCAGGTCACTGCTTTTGGAGAAAGTTTGAAAAAGAACAGAATTGGTGCGACTTCGTTGCCTGAATTAAGGGGTGGCACCTTTTAATTCTAAACTGAAGATTGTACCGACATTTTAACATAACATCGTAGTATTGTCTTATTTCAGATAACCTTTTAAACAAATTATTCCTTATTTCCAAACTTAAGCTAGATTCGAAGAATGGTCACATTAGTGACAAATGGTGGCATTGGGGGCATTACAAAACTTAAAATATAATTTTACTTTTTGAAATCTGTAAACACAAACGAGAAATGTAGATCGCCTAGGTTGGCCGTTTGTTTTGCATAAAAGGACAATATATTTTTGATTTTTCTTTCCAAATATTAAAAATGTGTATCATGGCAGTCAACTTAAATCGTATATGCTCAAACGTATCCACGTAAGTATAAAACAATGTCAAGGTAGTTACTACTATATGTTGAAGTACTGGTATATCTCAAACTATAAATTCTCACAGTTCACGATCAGTTCTAAATATTAAAAAGTTACCCAGTTTCTTGTTATCTGTTTATTTATTTGCAGCGTATTCGCATCTCGTGTATATTATTGACAAGGCTCTACAGCCCAAAAATGTTTGCTACTCAATGATTATTATTGAATTAATCGATTATGGTGTTTAATTGTTATTTTTTAAACTAATATAACTATATATAACCATTCCAGAGTACATGCATTACTACCGTATGTATAACATATCAAAAGCATCGGGGATAAATTTTACCTTTCGGGATATGTAAGCGAGCGTTATGACGACACAAAATTCTGGTGAAAATCAATGTTTTCTTCTTTTTTTCGTTTCTAATTCACACTTTTTTTATAAAATGATATCTTGATTTTATTTAAAATATAGATGTGTAATTGAAATTAAGGAATAATTGTGCGATATGTTTGAGAACGTCCTGGTTGATTGACATCATGTATCATTAGACTCTTATAAAGCTTACCAATGTAACTAAAACTGGAACTTAAACTGCACTGATCTGAATACTAGAAACTGGTAAGATATGCGAGAGAGAGAGAGAGAGAGAGAGAGAGAGAGAGAGAGAGAGAGAGAGAGAGAGAGAGAGAGAGAGAGAGATCTGAATATCAGAAAATGGTAAGATATGAGAGAGAGAGGAGAGACAGAGAGAGAGAGACAGAGAGAGACAAAGAAAGAGAGACACGCACAGAGAGAGAGAGAGAGAGAGAGAGAGAGAGACAGACAGACAGACAGACAGACAGATAGAGAGATCTAAATATCAGAAAATGGTAAGATATGAGAGAGAGGAGAGACAGACAGACAGAGACAGAGAGAGACACAGAGAGAGACACGCACAGAGAGAGAGAGAGAGAGAGAGAGAGAGAGAGAGAGAGAGAGAGAGAGAGAGAGAGAGAGAGAGATATGTTACAATAATTATTGTTCTGGTGATGGTTTGTAATACTGTAGTATGTAGCAGGTGCGCGATAAGAAAATATAACATACACCATTTAGTGAAACCTGAATTTTCAAAATATAATATAATATGACATTCGAACACTACCTGAGAGTCCATACCATACGAATGACCCAAAGGATGCACAGAAAAGGTATATCCTCATCCCGTTTCTCATCTGATCCCAGGTATGTGAAACAAACTATGTATCCACTGTAGCTGTATATAGAAGGAATGTACTACTAGAATAAAATCTACTTCATCATTCAATGTTCCAATGCATTGTTCATAATAACACAGTCTAATTGTATTCCTCACCTTTATAACCCTCGGGCTGTATGTGTCATGGATAGTTGAATCACGATGTACCGTGTGATATGAACGAATTTCGTTTATAAGAAATACTACAGATTATAATCAGGATGTAACCATAACAACTCAGTGCATGATCAATCAAATGTATCCCTGTTTAGTAAACACTTAGGCAAAAAACTTCACTACAAGTAGATAGATGACCTATTTACTATCGATCTGTAATTAGGCTTTGATCCGATAATTTTGCCACGAATACGACATACAATGAAGAAAACAAAAATAAATATACATCTTTATGGTGCAATTTTCAAATTAAATATATTCCGTCTTTCTTGACAGGTAAATTGACCAGACAGTGAAATTTTATTTTCAATAAACAACAGATTAGTGTAAACGTTTTCTACTGTCATATATAAAGTGTTCTCAAAGCAAACTGAGTCTCGAAACCGTAGCCAACCAGCCGAGAACCTTGTACTCTATATTTTTGAAGAATTAGTTCATGTGCTTGCATCTCAGTTATTACAGATCTCTCTCTCTCTCTCTCTCTCTCTCTCTCTCTCTCTCTCTCTCTCTCTCTCTCTCTCTCTGTTCTAATGTTGAAAATATATACAGTATTGGTTGCTTGAACATGAAATGATTCCATTATTATTATTATAGTCGCTAGAGTACTTTGTCGAATTCGTGAAGTCAAAACGTTTGGATCACTCACGAAAAGGGGCCCGAGTGACCGAGTGACCGAGTGGTCTAAAGCGCTGCCCGTTACGGATCACTGCCATCTCACCTCTGTCTGCGTAGGTTCGAGTCTAAGATTCGGCTAATGTAGTTATGTGAGAAAGCTTGTCAGTAGCTTCTCGTGGGTCGGTGGTTCTTTCCAGGGTTTTCCGGTTTCTTCCTCCACCATTAATACTGGCCGCCATATATAGCCTATATTGTGCTGCAAAATGGCGTTAAACCATACAAATAAAAATTTAAAAAAACACGAAAAAGAAGGGAATTACGAGCAACTTCGGCAGCTAAAGAAACAGGTGGCAGCTCTTAATTCTAAATTGAATATTTGAATATCGTCTAAACGTAATATCTTGATTCTTTCAGAGATAGGTTTATGTCAGATATTTTTTAAACAAATCGTTTCATTTCTTCCATTTCAAACTTTCGTTAGATTGGAAGAATGGTGAAATTGATGAAAACGGCGGTATTGAATATTTAGTTGTATTTCTAGATGAATAAACTATCAATACTATCAACAACAAGACATTTACCTCCAACTCCTTTCTGATACACTGTTTTTTTTTTCTCGCTCAACTGATCCGTCAAGAAACGAAGACATTTGTCATTACGCGCTGAAATCCATGCTTTGATCGAATCCAATAAAGATATCCGTTTCTTACCATTGTGCGAATGAGTAGGGTAAGGTTTTCATATCCTATATTATTGTTTATGAGAGATAAAAGTAAGGGTGTGGGCTTATGTGTCAGAGTATATCAGTACTAATTTACATTATAAATAAACATCTCGTTCACGTACTACGCCAAATCCACCCCAACTAGTTTCATCTTACTTCACTGGATTAGGCAGAACACCGCCATTGTGTAACATAGGACTTGATTCCAGCACTGTTTAACACTACAGTGTATCCGATTGTGACCTTCCTTTGTCCTTGCATTTTCCTCTGTCCATATAATAATATTTATCGTTTTTACTTTGTTGAACTCTGAGAATGAAGATACAGTTAATTTGCGTGTTTATCCCGTTCGTAGGATTGGCCATCTTGGCAACGGTAATAATCATTTCGTGAACAAAGAAAAAGTTCATGTTCAGTGTTGAGATTGGCTATGAGAGGTAGACCTGATTGGGAGAAACAGTATTGGGCACAGAACCAGGAATTGAAAAAGAGGGACAACAAAATGATCGGAAATAGCAGTATTGGGAACGGAAACAGGGATTGAAAAAGAGGGATAACAACAACAACAACAACAACAACAACAACAACAATAATAATAATAATAATAATAATAATAATAATGAGAACTTTGTATAGCGTCTAATTTTTAGAAGCTCTAATCGCTTTACTACATATATAATGATATGACTAAACAAAAGCGAGTTAAGAGCAATCTTGAAAGGGATCACTGTGTCTTTGTGTCTAATTTCCATGTGCAATTCGTTTCAAGAGTTTGGCCATGGTAGGTAAAAGACCGTTGTCCTTATGACTTCGGACTATATACTGAGTATACAATTGTCAGAAGAGGAGCGTAAGTATCTGGCTGGTGTATTCACATGGATGAAGCCGGATAAGTATGTTGGATTGGAGTCCGTCAGTGAAACGTAGCACAGAGAAGAACTTTTGTGTTTGATTCTGGATCGAATGGATACCCAGTGCAGGGTACAGAGCAGTGGTGTGGTGTTCTCTGATCGAGGTACTCGAAGAATGATACGATCAGCTGTGTTTTGAACTTATTGAAGTTTCTGGAGTAGATATTGAGACAAACCAGACAAAATTGAGTTACAATAGTCCAGTCTTGAAAGTACTAATGAACACACAAGTGTTTTAGTGGCATCAACTGAAAGATATATGCGAATGGAGATTATGCGTCTAAGCTCAAGATAGGCAGCCTTACATATGTACACGATATGTTAGTGCAATGTGATCGTGCATGTAATGTTGGTGTTGCTGATATTCATTATTTGAGGTAAATGATGTAAATGAGAATGTATCTGCGTTGTGATCAAAATGGCCTCAGTTTTATCATCATTCATCTGCAGCTTGTTACATGTCGTCCATGGTTTCACATCAGAAATGCTCATATCATCCTCTTAGATGGAAGCATCAATTTTAGTTGGGTGGCTAGAATTTGTATATTTGGCTAGAATTTGTATATTTGGGTGTCATCAGCGTACAAGTGGTGAGACACTTGATGATGATCTATGACACTTGAAGGAAGTGTATTCCATTTGCAGATATTATGTGTGTCCTGTTCACTAAGTAGGACTTGAACCACAGTAAAGCTGTATTGTGAATGCCAAATACATGCTGGAGACAGTGAAGTAATAATATATCATGGTCTACAGTCACATGCTGCAGACAAATCAAGGAGTGTGAGAACTGTAATCCTTGTGCTATCATGCAATGGTATTATTTTATCTTCACCAGATCCAATTCGACTTTCATTACATACTTGTATTAATTTACGTCACTAGGTCCAACCAACCCACTTTTATCCTTTGATATGAGCCATGGCTTGCAATAGGGTATGGACCATTCATTTTTAGCATATGGTAATGTCACAGTTAGTATCAAGAATACAAATCAAGCGTGATGTATGTGTATGTGTGTGTTTTGGCTTGTTAACGTAGCTTTAAAAATATTTCAGTCATATCGCTACTATGTCTGCAGTCTGAGTCTGACGTTTATAGTGATGTCTAGCACTGGGGCGTCATGCCGCAGACACGAAGCGTGTCCCACCTAGTCACATTATCCTGACACCAGGCCGACCAGTCCTAACACTAGCCTCTTGATGAACGTTGTTATTACCATTTTTGATAAGACTTTGGTATGACTCGGCCATGGTGATTGCGTTTTCAAACCCCGGCCGACATTATATTACATAATATTACCCTTATGATGATAAATCCTGCATTTTGCAGAAGTGTATGCATTAATCTGATGTTTCAGTCGAAAGGCGAAACAAAAGATTTGATCACTTCACCGTCGTGAACATAAGAACTCAACGCCAGGTTATGTCTATTTGTCGAACTTCGCCCTTACACGCTCCATCTGATTATCAATATTCACTCGAGTGTTATTATAATCTAATGAACGCCTTTTCTTCTCAGATGCGTTTTTTTTAAAAATCTCGAACTTGACTCTCTTCAATTCCTCTAATGAATTTTTGAGCCACGTGCGATTGTTGTAGCTATTAGATTAGTTACTAACGGAATTTGTCGAATATATCAGGTCACTGCTTTTGGAGAAAGTTTGAAAAAGAACAGAATTGGTGCGACTTCGTTGCCTGAATTAAGGGGTGGCACCTTTTAATTCTAAACTGAAGATTGTACCGACATTTTAACATAACATCGTAGTATTGTCTTATTTCAGATAACCTTTTAAACAAATTATTCCTTATTTCCAAACTTAAGCTAGATTCGAAGAATGGTCACATTAGTGACAAATGGTGGCATTGGGGGCATTACAAAACTTAAAATATAATTTTACTTTTTGAAATCTGTAAACACAAACGAGAAATGTAGATCGCCTAGGTTGGCCGTTTGTTTTGCATAAAAGGACAATATATTTTTGATTTTTCTTTCCAAATATTAAAAATGTGTATCATGGCAGTCAACTTAAATCGTATATGCTCAAACGTATCCACGTAAGTATAAAACAATGTCAAGGTAGTTACTACTATATGTTGAAGTACTGGTATATCTCAAACTATAAATTCTCACAGTTCACGATCAGTTCTAAATATTAAAAAGTTACCCAGTTTCTTGTTATCTGTTTATTTATTTGCAGCGTATTCGCATCTCGTGTATATTATTGACAAGGCTCTACAGCCCAAAAATGTTTGCTACTCAATGATTATTATTGAATTAATCGATTATGGTGTTTAATTGTTATTTTTTAAACTAATATAACTATATATAACCATTCCAGAGTACATGCATTACTACCGTATGTATAACATATCAAAAGCATCGGGGATAAATTTTACCTTTCGGGATATGTAAGCGAGCGTTATGACGACACAAAATTCTGGTGAAAATCAATGTTTTCTTCTTTTTTTCGTTTCTAATTCACACTTTTTTTATAAAATGATATCTTGATTTTATTTAAAATATAGATGTGTAATTGAAATTAAGGAATAATTGTGCGATATGTTTGAGAACGTCCTGGTTGATTGACATCATGTATCATTAGACTCTTATAAAGCTTACCAATGTAACTAAAACTGGAACTTAAACTGCACTGATCTGAATACTAGAAACTGGTAAGATATGCGAGAGAGAGAGAGAGAGACAGAGAGAGAGAGAGAGAGAGAGAGAGAGAGAGAGAGAGAGAGAGAGAGATCTGAATATCAGAAAATGGTAAGATATGAGAGAGAGAGGAGAGACAGAGAGAGAGAGAGACAGAGAGAGACAAAGAAAGAGAGACACGCACAGAGAGAGAGAGAGAGACAGACAGACAGACAGATAGAGAGATCTAAATATCAGAAAATGGTAAGATATGAGAGAGAGGAGAGACAGACAGACAGAGACAGAGAGAGACACAGAGAGAGACACGCACAGAGAGAGAGAGAGAGAGAGAGAGAGAGAGAGAGAGAGAGAGAGAGAGAGAGAGAGAGAGAGAGAGATGTTACAATAATTATTGTTCTGGTGATGGTTTGTAATACTGTAGTATGTAGCAGGTGCGCGATAAGAAAATATAACATACACCATTTAGTGAAACCTGAATTTTCAAAATATAATATAATATGACATTCGAACACTACCTGAGAGTCCATACCATACGAATGACCCAAAGGATGCACAGAAAAGGTATATCCTCATCCCGTTTCTCATCTGATCCCAGGTATGTGAAACAAACTATGTATCCACTGTAGCTGTATATAGAAGGAATGTACTACTAGAATAAAATCTACTTCATCATTCAATGTTCCAATGCATTGTTCATAATAACACAGTCTAATTGTATTCCTCACCTTTATAACCCTCGGGCTGTATGTGTCATGGATAGTTGAATCACGATGTACCGTGTGATATGAACGAATTTCGTTTATAAGAAATACTACAGATTATAATCAGGATGTAACCATAACAACTCAGTGCATGATCAATCAAATGTATCCCTGTTTAGTAAACACTTAGGCAAAAAACTTCACTACAAGTAGATAGATGACCTATTTACTATCGATCTGTAATTAGGCTTTGATCCGATAATTTTGCCACGAATACGACATACAATGAAGAAAACAAAAATAAATATACATCTTTATGGTGCAATTTTCAAATTAAATATATTCCGTCTTTCTTGACAGGTAAATTGACCAGACAGTGAAATTTTATTTTCAATAAACAACAGATTAGTGTAAACGTTTTCTACTGTCATATATAAAGTGTTCTCAAAGCAAACTGAGTCTCGAAACCGTAGCCAACCAGCCGAGAACCTTGTACTCTATATTTTTGAAGAATTAGTTCATGTGCTTGCATCTCAGTTATTACAGATCTCTCTCTCTCTCTCTCTCTCTCTCTCTCTCTCTCTCTCTCTCTCTCTCTGTTCTAATGTTGAAAATATATACAGTATTGGTTGCTTGAACATGAAATGATTCCATTATTATTATTATAGTCGCTAGAGTACTTTGTCGAATTCGTGAAGTCAAAACGTTTGGATCACTCACGAAAAGGGGCCCGAGTGACCGAGTGACCGAGTGGTCTAAAGCGCTGCCCGTTACGGATCACTGCCATCTCACCTCTGTCTGCGTAGGTTCGAGTCTAAGATTCGGCTAATGTAGTTATGTGAGAAAGCTTGTCAGTAGCTTCTCGTGGGTCGGTGGTTCTTTCCAGGGTTTTCCGGTTTCTTCCTCCACCATTAATACTGGCCGCCATATATAGCCTATATTGTGCTGCAAAATGGCGTTAAACCATACAAATAAAAATTTAAAAAAACACGAAAAAGAAGGGAATTACGAGCAACTTCGGCAGCTAAAGAAACAGGTGGCAGCTCTTAATTCTAAATTGAATATTTGAATATCGTCTAAACGTAATATCTTGATTCTTTCAGAGATAGGTTTATGTCAGATATTTTTTAAACAAATCGTTTCATTTCTTCCATTTCAAACTTTCGTTAGATTGGAAGAATGGTGAAATTGATGAAAACGGCGGTATTGAATATTTAGTTGTATTTCTAGATGAATAAACTATCAATACTATCAACAACAAGACATTTACCTCCAACTCCTTTCTGATACACCGTGTGATATGAACGAATTTCGTTTATAAGAAATACTACAGATTATAATCAGGATGTAACCATAACAACTCAGTGCATGATCAATCAAATGTATCCCTGTTTAGTAAACACTTAGGCAAAAAACTTCACTACAAGTAGATAGATGACCTATTTACTATCGATCTGTAATTAGGCTTTGATCCGATAATTTTGCCACGAATACGACATACAATGAAGAAAACAAAAATAAATATACATCTTTATGGTGCAATTTTCAAATTAAATATATTCCGTCTTTCTTGACAGGTAAATTGACCAGACAGTGAAATTTTATTTTCAATAAACAACAGATTAGTGTAAACGTTTTCTACTGTCATATATAAAGTGTTCTCAAAGCAAACTGAGTCTCGAAACCGTAGCCAACCAGCCGAGAACCTTGTACTCTATATTTTTGAAGAATTAGTTCATGTGCTTGCATCTCAGTTATTACAGATCTCTCTCTCTCTCTCTCTCTCCTGATAACGCAACTGATGGTCGTTTGGCGTGGTGGAGGCGTAAACAATGCAAAAGAGTGAGGTAAAATAGGTATAGTAACTAATGGTGGAAAAGTACAATGTGTTCAATTCAGAAGTCGATAGAATTGTTGCATTATCTTAACATGATATTAAAATTGTCGTTATCAGGAGATAGTGTGTATTTGTTTACAAGTTTGGGTCTTTATTCCACATTTATTGCACAGTGGCAAGCATGCATGATATTTAAATAATTCATATTGTTGATTTCAAATGCCAAAACATATATTATGCAATATTTAAAAACAGCACAGCTGTATCGATTAAATTTAATACCAATAACGTTGCAATAAGCAGGAACAACGTTAAAATAAAAATGATTCCATCAATACAGTACAGTTAAAAGTTAAAATATATTACACACATAATGATGGTAGACGCACGAATTTCCATACAGCTCCCTTAAAACTTCAACATATGTTACCTTTCTGTCAGTATACAATGATTAAACAAAATCGCTCAAATAAAGTATGGAAAATACAGGACACGGTGACTCCATTAATAACTCCAATTTTACTCCTGCTGAATTGCAGAATCATGAGCTAATAAAGTAATGGACTGTATCTAGTTTCTGATTTTGCATCCAAATATTTAAAAATTCCTTTAAAAAAAAAAGTTAAAGTATGTATAACAGAATAGATTTTATTTAAAAAATTTTCTTCTGGCATCTTGAATAGATTCATAGGCATGCCTGTTTGTTCCTAATAACGTCTGGTGATTTGTTGTTTTTAGAACTTTTTAAATCATAAATATGACCATTTTGGTGGTTGTCCTTTGTTTATAAAAAAAAAACTTGTTCCCATCTTTTCAAAAAGTCTGATTATCTGTAAAAAAAATCTTTCCATTGCTTAACTTTTCTAATCACTCATAAAATATTTGCGGCTCTAATTGTCCATTTTGATAAAAGTGTAATTTCCTTTTTTGTGAAACCGATCAAATGCGAAATATTCACTAAATTAAATATGTTGTTTTATAATTTGGTATCGTATATCATTCTTTAGCGTCATCATTTCACGCCATTTCTATACTAATAAATTGGAATCAGAAAGTAATAATATTCATAAATATTTATGTCGTATAAAATTACTTATTTGTGTGCAGAGCTACTATACCTGACAGATGAATTATCATTTTCTTTTAAATCATTGTTCCCTTCTTTCTTCTGATTTGATATACATTTGTTTTTAATTTAGATGCTTTTGCGTCCGTTTTGAGGTCTATTTTAATTTTCATTACATGATATTGTAATGTAAAGTTATTCACTGGAAATGTTTTTTTCCCAGATAATTGGTTGACCTGAATTTTTTTGGTAATCAAGTAATGTTAACCTAGATCCTGGCCTTGATTCAGAGTTAGTGCCGACATCGTAAACAGTTTTAATTTTAATTTTGAAACGATTAGTTCTCGGCAGGGTCGTGTTAGGATTACGTGATATACACGATTACGTGAATCTCCCCCTCCCCTTTTCGTGAATTCGCAGTTTGGGGATATTTTTCGAACCTGCGTACTAGAATACGATATAATATTTGTTTTAGTGGAAAATATTTATAGCTTTTACATCTGATGTTAAATAATGTTTCAGTTTTTGAATCCATGTTAACTTTTCTTCAGTTCACTTTGATTTCAAAGGATTAATTCGTGTCTCTGTAAATATTTGATGTGCACATACATAATTCTTGGACGAAAACCGCTTATCAAAATTATATCTATATCTATATATATATATATATATATATATATATATATATATATATATATATATATATATATATAGAGAGAGAGAGAGAGAGAGAGAGAGAGAGAGAGAGAGAGAGAGAGAGAGAGAGAGAGAGAGAGAGAGAGAGAGAGAGAGAGAGAGAGAGAGAGAGAGAGAGAGAGCTTTCTGGTTGCTAATCAGTAATGAAAACTTGTTTTAGACAAATGGATTAAAATGTTAAAGTATCCTGCCTAATATGAGAGAGAGAGAGAGAGAGAGAGAGAGAGAGAGAGAGAGAGAGAGAAAGAAAGTGAGAGAGAGAGAAAAGATACTCCATCCTAGTTAACCCCGCCTAATATGAGTTTGAGAGGCAGAAACAAGGAGAGAAGGAGACAGAGTTGACAGTGATTTAGACTAAAACCACTGCAGGATAAACCATAGGATTTGTGCCAGGAGTGCTAGTGAAGACTGAAGCACCTGCTTGATTTATCCAAGGAATGCTAGCGTGTATTCCAAGCAGCCACATGTGTCCGTGATGTTCTAGTTAGGACGCAAACACGCGCATGATGTAGTATTAGTAAGGACCCAAGCAGTCTGACGATTTGACTTAGTAGTACTAACTAGGTCCCAAGCAGCCAAACGATTTTTTTCAAATAATACTAGCGACAACCCAATCAGTTAACATGATTTGTCCAAATGGTACTAGGGACAACCCAATCAGTTAACACGATTTGTCCAAATAATACTAGCGACAACAAAATCAGTTAACATGATTTGTCCAAATAGTACAAAGGGAGGACCCAACGTGGCGCTCTTATGTTACGTATTTTATATAATGTTAGAATGTTTTCGGGTTTCCACACTGGTTATATTTGCTATTGAAAAATATTTTGTATATCTTGCGTAGTGTTCAAATACCATTCCCTTTATTTTGGTGTAGGATTGATTGGTGTGATATGGCTTTAGTGAGTATACAGCTTGACTTTAATCCATTTGTGCAACTTTTCTCAACTTCATTTTGACTTTATGTACTTTAGAGGTAAAGTGTAAAAACGAGCCGTTAACTTATTTACATTTTATCCATTTGGTAATTCATCCATTGTTTATTCAGAAACTGGGACTGTCTATTAGGGCAAAATTAGATTTCCAAATTTGAATAGGTACTACAGATAATGTACTTTATATTAATTTAGCGGGATTTTTTAGCACAAAGGAGTGGTCATTGTAATTAACAATTCGCATAAATACAGGATCCAACTAAATGTCAGCCACATATATCAAAGTAGCAAAGAGGTATGTCAACATTCTCTCCACTGTACGTGTTTCAAATGCAAACAACTTCACCTTGCATACGTCACTCTCTCAAACATAACAACTGGTGCCCCCAGCACCAATCAGCCACATGATTTGTCCAAGTAGACTAAAAGGCCATCTTTAATGTAAGTACCTAGTGTTTGCAATCTGAAGACTAAGGTATGGTCAGACTTGGAACATACGAAACATACCCAAGAATAAAGGAATTCATTTTAGTCGATTTGGAACCCAGTTTTACATAGAATAAAGACATCTGGATATATCTTGATGCTGATCAAGAGATCTACCATTAAAATTATAAAGGCACACAAACACTTAAAAAAAAGTTCCAAAAAAAGTGTCAATACTCATAGATTTAACGCAGTTTGGAATAAAAGTAGAGCCTATGGTTTGCGTGAGCTGATGTAAACATCATATATTTGCTGACGTCATTATGGTTTACGTGAGCTGATGTAAACGGCATCTATTTGCTGAAGTCATTATGGTTTGCGTGAGCTGATGTGCACAGCATATATTCGATGACGTCATTATGGTTTGCGTGAGCTGATGTAAACGGCATCTTTTTGCTGACGTCATTATGTTTTGCGTGAGCTGATGTAATCAGCACATATTTGCTGACGCCATTATGGAAATTCAACAAGAAACATAAGCTAATTTCTCCTCATTAACAAAAACATTTAATATAATAAACGGCTTACGTGAGTGGTGAAAACGTAGAGTATGCAACTTTGAAAAATACAGAGATATTACAATAAAATACTATATACAATATTCATATAATATCAGGCAATACCTTATGAGCTAAATAGAAAACTCTTATTGTTTACTTTAAAGATTGAAGTGTAAGGCAAACATGGCGGAAAATGATGTTAGTGTAATTGAATATTGGGTAGGTAAGGAGATCTATCTTCACCTGTTGTGAATGTGTGTAGTACGTAGATATCACAAATGTGGTCATGAATTAAATTTTTTGGCTGCATTTGTGTATAGCTGGACCGCCTTAAAAATGTGGGGATATTGTTTTCTATCTACTGTCTATATCTAAGCATGCATGAGGGTACCCTCGCTGGAATTTTTATATCTGTACATGCGCCCGTCCTTTCTTAGCTTGTGATGACATTACTATTTGAAAACCACGAAGTCTAAGACTGCTACGGTGGTCTAGTGATTAGAACTTCCGCCTCCAATGCAGGAGATTTCGGGTTGGAACCCCGGAAGAGACATAGCAATGACTTATAAAAATTGTACTATTAGCTGCCTCGCTAGCCGCTCAGCAATATGAGGTTAGTGTTAGGACTGGTCGGCCTGGTGTCAGGATAATGTGACTTAGTGGGACGAGTGAACAAATACAAGCCTAAGAGAGACCTCTAACCGGGTTAATTTTTTGTGTCGCATATATTTACCTGGGTCTTCACAGTGCATGTGACCATGAGACCTGACAGAGTCAATGGTGTAAAAAAAGTAACAACGCGGTCAGTAATTAAATTATTATTAATATTTAAAAAATCTCATGAGCTATTCTAAGCTAACCATGGAATCTCGCTCAACTAAACTAACTCAACAGCGACTAGATGAAATTAAGAAATATCTTCCTGTCAGTGATTCAGTCAACCACAAGAAATACTTCATAATATTGACCAACTTCGTTCTGAAGTAGCCGATATAAAGGAAAATATACCAGAATCAGAATCAGAATCAGAACCAGAACCAGAACAAACAAGAGTCCAAACTGATGTGAATGATACATTTACCAACTAAGATATTGACGCCATAAAAAAATCAACAGAGTTGAACATTTATCTACGTTTGTCATGCAAAGTTTTGATCATAGAGGTAAAGTTTGGAAAGTGACTTTTTTCTGAGGATTATTGTACATCAAGCACCGTCTGAAGGTTCCTTGCTGGATGTTGAATATAATCACGTTACACGTGCTAATCGTCGCTTGATGACATTCATGGGTCGTGATCAGAATCTAGATTATGGGTTGCCAATAGAACAGAATGATTTCTCGACGTTGTATCTACTACTACTCGCTGGATCACGTAGATCTATTTAGACAGTCAGTCATTGATATGCATGTTCGAGAGTCGATGTTACTGCTGTTATACTCTCAGACAATACAATTGCTACTTGAAGGTATTGATGGACGAAGAAGAGTCATTTATGCCCCAGTGGAAAACATTTAATTAAATCGCTCATGATATTATAATGTCATATCATCATGTAAGTTTTTTTTTATTCCTATGGACTGGCACCACCGAAAGAAGTTTTAAAATATGTCGCCGGACTTCAAATCACTCCTGTCTGATATTCAACATTACTAACACAGTCAATATCCGATTCACCAATATGTGGCTGTGATCGCTGTGCTCCACGCTGTGTAAAGATTTCTGACATCTTCATGTACACCGCCTCATAAAGTCGTGCACAAGTATATATATTCGTCCAATGTTTAAAACAGGTCTTAGTAAATATACAATGGTAGATATTTTGGGATGATCTGCAGGAGACAAGCCTCAAGGGGACTTATCCAAATATTTAACCTTTGACGAGGTAAAGAATGAACTCGTTAATCTTTTGCGATGTAGATCAAAATGAACTCGTTGTTTTTCAGGATCAGCAAGGACGGTTAACGACGAGCAATATACCGCTAAAAAATCTTATTTTGTTTAAGGAGCGACGAGCATATCTTAGTAGTGTTTTATAAAATGTGTAAACTTAAAAGCTAACACTCATGGAAGAGATTACTGGACGAATCCAAAAATATGGCGATATTATTTACGGCGATCTCAGCATGAGTTGAAATATTTTTATCAATGTGAAGGTCTAAAATTAGACGATGAGGTAGCAACATACATAACAATACATGGACAGCACCAATGACGCCACGATCAGTACATATGCTGCTAAAATTGATTATGCAATAACTGGTAATCTCAATATGGGGTTAAATACCATTGCTAATTATTGAGAACTAAAATGCAATAAAGAAAAATGTAGACAGTAACATCATCCCGATGATGAACTCGTTAACTGCAATCGATGATGGACTGATATCGTTCAGATCTGATTATATGTAACTGCAATCGATGATGGACTGATATCGTTCAGATCTGACTATATGTAACTGCAATCGATGATGGACTGATATCGTTCAGATCTGATTATATGTAACTGCAATCGATGATGGACTGATATCGTTCAGATCTGATTATATGTAACTGCAATCGATGATGGACTGATATCGTTCAGATCTGATTATATGTAACTGCAATCGATGATGGACTGATATCGTTCAGATCTGATTATATGTAACTGCAATCGATGATGGACTGATATCGTTCAGATCTGATTACATGTAACTGCAATCGATGATGGACTGATATCGTTCAGATCTGATTATATGTAACTGCGTTTGAAAATTTCGTAGAAACATAAATTGAACCACTAATAAATTTTTAAAAATCCAACAGTCATCGACATTAAGCTCTCTGATATTAAAACCATTAACGTCCTGGTCAGCATTATGAACAACAATCAATAAATCCATCAAACATCGTGTCAAGGTTACCGGCATATATATTTTCTCAGTACTCGTCGCTACAACATGTACAGTATGTATCACAATTTCAATGGGTTATCCATTAACTGGATCTTCTGGATCTATGGTAGTAATATTAAATCAAAACAACAAGGAGACAGCTGCATCTTGAATTCGTCGCTAAGCTACCACCTACTTAAAATGTATATGCATAATTAACTCCAAAATCAACGTTCAACGTGGTGTTGCAACATTACATATGCGAGTAAGTATGTTCATGGCATATATCAGACGTATCGTTGCTATCGATATAATATCAGACGTATCGTTGCTATCGATATAATATCAGACGTATCGTTGCTATCGATATAATATCAGACGTATCGTTGCTATCGATATAATATCAAACGTATCGTTGCTATCGATATAATATCAGACGTATCGTTGCTATCAAAATAATTGTATATTCTACATGCGTGGTCATCGCTGCAACAGTAACGGTCATCGGTCCATTATCAGCCACATACGTAATAGCACCAGTGATAAAAATTGGTGTTTCAGTTGCAACAGGATTTGCCGGTATTCTTAATATCATCGCAAAACAATATCAACCTGCGCGGATAATAAATTCCACGAATATACAAATGAATGATCAGCGGTTACAATGATGGAGTAATATCAGGTCAAGAATTTAGAGAAATGGTTAAGATTTTCCATTATGCGCTGACTGTGTCGGGAGACAAAATAGAATCTACGTCATAGTGGATGAAAATAGATATTAGTTCTCCTTGATTTAAATAATAATGTTGCAAGAATTGCTAGAAGAAAAAAATTGTAGCTTTTACAACGACGTCACCGTCAACAACTACGATTAGCTTTCCAAAGGCTATTTAAGCGAAACAAATAGCTCTACGAAAATTGCGAGTTATCACATCTGGACAAATATTGTATTAAAGTCATTCAGTGGGTTACAAGCAAAATAATTCACTGGTGTTGTCGTATAAAAACAAACCTGATGCAACACGAGACAATAATGTTGTGAGCATACCTACGGGCGGATATCAAATCGAATATATCAACGATGACTTCCAGCGCAGAATTACATCTATCACAAGAAAAAATCCAAGACTGATATCATGGTTCATGAGCCAACGTCATCAGTCACGATATAATTATTAACTCCAGATTATGCCGTAGATATATGTCAGTCGTCGCGTCGATCCGAAATGTATTAGATTTCCGGACGTTCCACCGGTATTTGAGGGACAATCAAAAACTAAATTACACTTCAGACAAACGAATAGTTTACTTCTCGCTTACAAAATATCAAAAAGTGAAAATCAGACTATGTCCTGGAATCTACGCCGGTTATTTCAGAGTTATGTGCAGGAGTATCCCAACGACAATCTGAAGAATCGAACCATTGGGACGATACAACATCTAAATCAAGTTGCATCCGACCCCGAGTATGTTAATCAGGATTTGACTGGAACAATTTTTAATGGTGACGAATTCGTTGATATTAACCGCCACTACATGTCAACACATAAGCAGCTGTTGTTCAAACACTACGCGAATACATAAGCAGAATTACCAGAATGTATAATACCGTGGTATAATGCCGACGAACTAAGGAAAAATGATATCATAGAAAACTACATTAAAATTATCGAAGTATGGAGAAAAATATCTCCGAATATTCTTAAACATAATAATGATCCATATAGCCTAACAGAGATCATCCTACATCACCAGGTGTTGTCCAAATCACAACTATCATACCTGTGAATGTTGCATGTGATGCTATCGATGGTAGTTATCAAGTAGATTTAAAAAAATGTATTCAGGCTTTGCAATGATTCATTTTATGCATATTCACCACTGAAGCCTCACCTAGATTATTGATTGTGTTAGAACCTGTTAATTCAGATTATATGCGATGTTATAATCCATAGCTGGAATGGAAACATTTCAAACGTACTGATCAAATCGGATAATTTCTTGATTTAAGGTGAAAATCTCTTATAATAAGTTTGCATCTACGCTCGTAGCCTCTCTAAAGAGCGTCATCGACGATCTTCGAAATCAAAATCAGGATTTTATAAATTTAAAATAAAAAATCTGTTTCTGGGTTTGCCTTGAGAGAGTCGAAGTTTTACGAACTCACGAATAATTATTTACGTGATATTATATAATGTACCCGCATTTTTAAATACAACGAAGAGGTACTCAAAAGTGTCGTCAGAACAATATTGACACTTCCACACACAGGACAATCTAGTGTTAAAGAGAACGAACATGCGAAAATGAAATTAGCTCGAACTTTGTATATAATTTGCTATATGTATATGGTTCATTTTCTTAAAATGTATACCTTTCATTCTTACTCGTTACAAAGACATTTATGAAAAACTGTTCATATATCCCGATCTGTCTAGAATTGAAGAACGCGCTTCCCTCCCCTTCACAATTTGCGGAAGTGACGTCATTTGAGACACTACACACTGGCATTGTTGATAATGAATTATGGAGAATTCGCCCCATAGAGAACTCGCCCTGGAAGAAGGATCCTATATACTAATTGTGAGATGTCGCCATATGGTTGTTAAGATCTTTCTTCCATTTAATAACTTGTTAAATCTATAACATTTGTAACTTTCAACTTTTCCATTTGATCAACTCAGCTTCTGTACTTAACGAAACACTAGCGGTATCTGTCCCTTTTGCTCTACTCTTCAAATCATTCGATATATTTTAATTGGGAAATAAAAAGAGCGAGTGTAAGCATAATGTGACGTCTGCAGTTTTATATATGAAAGGGCTCCAACCTAATAATTAATGATACTTGAACTCAATAAAAAAGAGCATTGACGCCTACTCAGGAAATGCGGTGGCTACTGAGTTCAACATCGTTTAGTTTTGTTCTTATTTGTTAGTAATTTATTTATTCTCTCTCTCTCTCTCTCTCTCTCTATATATATATATATATATATATATATATATATATATATATATATATATATATATATATATATATATATATATATATATATATATAAATAAATCTACTTAAAATTGAACGAGAAGTTTAAATAATATTTTACTACTAAATTGCCGATGCAAAATAATCAGGTTTACGTTATTTTATTATATATAACAACACTAACTACACCATGGTAACGCGTACTAACGGAATTCTTTTACCTTAAATATATAATATTTGTATCGTGGTGTTCCGGGATGTGTTGTTATACGAAATGTAACGATATTATATGAACGCACAGACTTTCAATTATAAATGAGTTATTTTTATATTATAGACATTACACAAACAGGATGACTGCAGCATATAATCTAGAAAATGTATGTAACAATGCACATACACTTAGTTCTTCGGTTTTGAACAAATCTCACGAGTAAAATATTCTTCCTTGTTTTTCTTTTGTTTTTCCGGTCTGATTTTGTTTCAGTGTCCCCAAAACCTTCTGGGGTTGCATAGGTATGGAGTTTTCTTCCTTGTACAGGAGAGCCAATGCATGATAATAAGATACACCATTCGTGTATTCAAATAATGATGTAACCACCACGTGGCAACATCTTCGTTGATAACAATATAGCTCTAAGTTACACATTTCTATCTCATAATTATTTTCTTTTCAAATATAAATATTATATAGGTTTTCTGGATGACAAGTCTTGAGGTGACTTCTCCAACCAAGGGGCTAGTTCTCAATATACCATTGATAATGCAATCAAGGATTCTATGACTTGACTGTGCTTGGATTTTTAAATTATGTTGACTGTCAGTGAAGACAGTGATGTGGATGACTTTCCAGAAGTATAATATTCCATTAACATCCAACCTTACAAGATGCATTCGTAGGTCAAAGATGAACAGGACTCGTCGGATTCCGACAATGGTACTGCTCTCGGGTCTTTTGAAAAACACTGAAGCTCGAAATGTCTCTGGCACAACCTGGTGTGTTGAATTAGCATTGATGAATACGGCAACATAAATCTTTTGTCGACTCATGAACAGTTAAGTGAATTGCAACAAAGACATATTATTACAACTGTATGTGATAGAGATCACATTCTGAATTAGACATATTCTTGCTTTAAGCCGTCCGACAAAAAACATTTATAATTTAAAACAAATAATAATCAGTATTAAAAGAAATAAGAAATCCTCTGTTAATATACTTTATTTAGATAAGTCTGAAAATGTTATTTTTACCCTTACCCCTACCCCGACCCCTTTTATTAAAGTCTTTGAAAATCTAACCACATAACAATTCCAGGCACTACATAGTAAGATTGTGAAAATCTTAAAACTGAACAAGATACTTTTTATTATGAACAATAAGAAATAAAATTCTCGGAGAAATTCCTAATACCTTAACGGAGTCGCATCCTGCACTTTTAAAATCCGTTAAAACTTTCAAAAACTTTCACTTTGTTTCTAATGTTACCTGTGAAGTTTTCACAACTGTCACTGCCACAATCCGTTACAACTTCGTCAAGAACTTTGTTGTCACCGTGTTGACAATCACTTTCACTTTGTAACAGAATTGTTACCGAGAGGATGGTGGACTAAATGAACAACACAAACACAATATGTGAAAGAAAATATAAATTTATGAAATAAATTATTAATGAAAAATAATGATGTATCAACACAATAACTCATGCGCTCAACCCACAATTACACTCACAACCATTCACAATACATGAATAAATTAAATATTAATACAAAATAAGACACAGATACAAAGGAATCTCTTGGACTATACACAGATCCAATGAACCTTTACGAAAGTTATATTAACGCAAGTATAAATTACGATAATAAACACAAACGACAAACTATACTATCGCACGTATGGATTGCGACAACTAGCACGAACATATACTTGTATTCAATCAAGTTGCTAGCTTTTATTGATATTCATGCAATCCCTTGAAATATTATTGTGATCTGACATAACCATGTAAATACAACAATGTATTAAATTGTACTACAATTTCAACACACATATGTGTCTCGACCCTGTATAACCGTACGATTCACCCACAGTTGAATCGCCGCCCAGTTTCCCCGAAGACCTAGGGTTGACCAATACTTTTATCGGCCGTTTGCCCTTCACGGATCCACCACAGTTATACGTACAGACAGCATACAACATCTACTAGAACCAACGGTTCCTCAATACCCTAGATGTCGCCCCGGATGTTTACAACTTGACAGCTCCGACACTCGGACTTCTAGCTTTCCGGATATTTACACGTCACTACAGATGTAGACGAACAGACAGTTCGACAGACAGACAGTCAGATACTTCAATTCGTTTGCACAATTAAACGGCACAATCAATCACATTCAGTTATTATACAGAGATGTTTCGCAACAAATCATAGATGTTCCACAACAAATCAGACGATATCAAAGACGTTATCAAAGATGTTCTCAGAGATGTTATCAGCCGACGTTATCAGATGCGTTAACAGCTACGTTATCAGAAACGGTATCAACGATGTTATTAGATGCGCTATCAGAAACGGTATCAGCCCTTTGGCTGGAGATTGAAAGACGAGCTTATCTATCCTGCGATTAGATACTTTAGGTCCCGTAAAATTGATCATAAATATTCAGCCTTATATACCCTCTAATAGGTGAACAGAAATCACAGCAAGATTGCCGTGCACCACGTGAAACTAATGGTCCGGATTTCATGTAAATAAAAATCAAGCACAAGCAAATCGTTACACGCCGCTTACCTTGGAGAAAACCACTTATTCACCCCAGGTAAAGCATGTACGACGAAACAAAGAAAATGGTGAGATTAGATTGCAATTCAAGAAAGAAAAAAAAAAACAATTCAATTTTCGCCTAATTCTGTGACAATACCTCCCCCCTAAGAATAAAAATGTACACATTTTTAAAACTAACACAGAATAGAAGAAAAGTAACTACTGATGATATCTTACAACATTTACACTGGTCATACTACAAACTGGATTTTATTACTGGGCAAATTCATACAAATTTCCCATCATGCCCTACTCAAGTAGTCTGCGCCTATATTTTCTACTCCCGTTATTGCTTCTACACGGAAACGATAAGGTTGTAGTGTTAGCGCCCAACGCATCAACCGAGCGTTAGCGACCTTGGCCTTGTTTAAATACAGTAGGGGTTGGTGATCAGTCTCGAGAACGAAATCTCTCCCAAATAGATATGCGTGATACTTCCCAATTCCCCATACTACGGCCAAACATTGCTTTTCTATAACGGAATAATTTTTCTCCCTGGGTAGCAATTTCCTACTCGAGTAAGCTACGGGTAACTTACTGTCGTCTTGCTCTTGCAGTAAAACTGCCCCCAACCCAGTTTCAGAAGCATCTGTTCTTAGAATAAAAGGTTTGCTGACATCTGGCAATTTTAATATAGGTGCACTAACCAGTTTCTCTTTCAGAGTACAAAATGCTTTATCTTGTGGCGGTCCCCATTCAACTTTGTTTGGTTGCCCCTTCTTGGTCAAATCAGACAGCGGGCTAGCAATGGCTGCAAAGTTCGGTATAAACTTTCTATAAAAACCTACTAGACCTAGAAATGATCTTACCTGCGTTTTGTTGGTTGGCTTCGGTGCGTCTCTAATTGCTTCAACTTGCTTGGGATGAGGTTTTAACTGACCCATACCGCTGACCCTATGACCCAAACAATCTAAATCTGTATAACCAATACTGCATTTAGTGGGTCTCACTGTAAGGTTCGCTCTGCGGAGTCTATTGAAGAGCTCGCTCAGGACGGACACGTGCTCACTCCAAGTATTCGTGTACACGAATATGTCGTCTACAAAGCTATCAACGTTTGCTAAACCTTTAAGCAACTTACGCATCAAACGACAACAGGTGGCGCTGGCTCCAACTAACCCGAATGGCATCACTTTGTATTGATACAGTCCCTTCTGGGTCGCAAATGCTGTCAATGGTCGGGATTCTGGGACAATGGGAACCTGCCAATATCCCTTGGCCAGATCTAATTTGGAAATCCATCGGTTTCCCGACAACTTCGCAAATAGACCCTCCATATCTGGCATTGGTTCTGTATCGAACACAGTGATTTTATTCAACTGCCGAAAATCGATACAGAATAGGTACGTCCCGTCCTTTTTCCTGACAAGCACTACTGGAGAAGAATATGGCGAGTTGGAGGGTTCAATCACCCCCAGATCCAACATTTTACCCACCTCTTCGTCCACAGCTTTACGTGCGTTGTATGGCACCGGATATCCCTTGATTCGAATAGGGTCAGACGTATTCAGCTTAATTTTGAGGTCCAACAAAGTTGTACAACCTGGTCTGTCAGTGAATACATAAGAGTGTTTAGCCAAGAGCGCATTAATCTGTTGACGCTGGTCTTTCGTCAACTCCGCACTCACATCAACTTTATCTATCCCCTCCCCCGCAACTCCCAAGGGACATTCAAGGGAACTCTCTATATTCGAATCAGCTTCATCATCGTCTACGACTGCCGTACAAACGACATTTAAGACCCCCTTTACAACACTGTCGCTCTGTCTCTTGATGTACAACTTGAGCATGTTAGCATGGAATGTTTTTAAATCCCCGTCCATGTCAATTTTATAGTCCATGTCACCTTTTACCTCCTTAACTTCATATGGACTGTAACGTAGTCGAGTTTACACAATACATAAAACGAACGTGCTATTCCGAAACTGAATATTCAACTGAAACAATAAACCAAAAAGAATGTATTTAACTCACCCAACTTTTTGGCTCTAATATCCGACAAATGTAACGTTTAGAGGTCTGCTCTAATGTCCACTGTGTCCTAAAAAGACCCTGCACTGTACCTATATAGTAGTCTTGTGAAAAGTAATTCGCGTGAATTATCCGCGCGGCACGTGCAACTCGCTGTATAGGACAACTCACGTTGAGGAGTATGGTGTACCCTCTACGCCATATCGGATATTGCGTAACGAGCTTAAAAATAATAATTCATGAAATACAGAACGTCGACAAACACATTATATGACAAAATTAATGCTTAAAATATAGCTTAGAGGAGTATAGTGTATCCTCTATGCCATATCGGTTATTTCGTAACACACCTCCCCCACTACTTTCATACACTACTGTATTATATATCTAGTCATACACTACTGTATTATATATCTAGTCATACACTACTGTATTATATATCTAGAAACGTAGCATGAATTTGACTATTGATACGAAATTCGTACCCCACACAACATAGTCAGTAATTCAAACCATAAGGTTTAATTGACTATAACCATACTATTCGTGTTACACACACAAAATATAATCAATAAAAACCAAACAATACTATCCAATTGACTAAACACGCTATTCGTGTTTTACATAATAGTCAATAAAGCAAACGTAAGGTTCTCTTGACTACAAACACGCTATTCGTGTTTTACATGAAGTAGTCAATAACCAAACTACGAGTGTTAACATTTCACTTCCCTCCGGTGCGACAGTAGTTCATTGTCCGTCTCCATTCCACCGGTTATCATTGGTCTTGAATACTCATCTATTCACACGACCGGCGAGCTGAATATAAAAAATCGACAATTTTCCAAATAATAGAAATGAATTTACACAATACATAAAACGAACGTGCTATTCCGAAACTGAATATTCAACTGAAACAATAAACCAAAAAGAATGTATTTAACTCACCCAACTTTTTGGCTCTAATATCCGACAAATGTTTTTTTTTTTTTTTTTGGAGGGGTCGTCTTTCCTCTGATCTTTGCAGACCATTTGAGGGAAAGGCCCTCCTGTTTTCGTTTGAAATGTGTGCTATAGTATAGTTTTTTTTTTTTTATATTATTCATATATATATATATATATATATATATATATATATATATATATATATATATATATATATATATATATATATATATATATATATTTTTTTTTTTTTTTTTTTTAAATTTTTATTATATTTTTTTTTTTTTTTGTTTTGTATATGTAAGTATAAATATCTATATAAATTTATATAAATTTAAAGACATTCATCTGATTTCAGATCCTTTCTTCTTTCTAGTTGTTCCTTCCTGTCCAGTTTTCTTTTTTCCTTCCTTCTGCCTTTCCTATCTGGGGTATTTTTGTTCAACCTTGCCATATATTCTTGATATTCTTTTTTTTCCTTTTCTATCTCACTTTGTGTTCATTCTGGGTCATCACTGTCCATATTTTCAAAATATTTTTGAGCCTCCTCATAATCTTCAGGTGTTGGTGTTAATCTTTCTATTTCATAGAAAGGTACACTTTCTTCTAGATTTGTTTTCTTCCCGAATTGTTCTGATTTTGTTTGTACTAGTTCTTTTGTCTGTATTTCTTCCTGGCTACTCTCTTTTATTTTCCTCTTTTTCATTGGTTGCGTGACTTTTGTTGTTATTTGTGTTTGTTGTTGTTGTTGTTGTTTTTGCCGAGTAGTTGTAACGGCTTCTAGTACATCCTGTTCTTGTTCTTTCTGGGTATTTGTACTCTCTTGTTTTCCATAAACTTGTTCTTGTTGATTTATCGCTTTTTTGGATGCTTTTTTCTTTTTCTTTTTCTTTGTCTTTGTTGCTTGTTTCTGTTGTTGCTGTTGTATCTCTTCTAGTTGTAGTTCTTCTCTGTTTTCTCTTGTTTCTTGTTTCTCTACTTGTTGTTCATTTGTTTTGCTTTCTATGTTATCTATCCTACTTTCCTCAAATTGTTCTTGTGTTTCATTTATGGTCTGTACTTCCAAAATCATCTCTTCAACAAGTAGACGCTCACTTCCTGGACATTTTCTGGGTGTATGTCCAAATGATCCACATTTACTGCATTTCCTGTCATAAATACACCCTTTATACCATGTTTTAATGAGAAAACCATGTAAAAAGCAAGCTCGCTTTATCATCTTCATTTTTGATTTTTCAATTTCCATTATCCTTGTTTCATTGAAGATTTCAAACCCCTTAACTTTCCCTAGGCGGTAGTTTTCCACTTTTATCCCAAACTTTTCTTCTGTCCATTCAACTACATCTTCTATCGGTATTTCCATTGGGATGCCTTCTATATGTAATTCACCTGTCCGTTTTTTTATTTTCCTCATGATAGGTTCCGGTTTTTGAACAATTACATTATTTCCCAATATAAAAATTTCTTGTCCATACTCTAAGGCAGGTGTGTTACCTTTATACCTTATGTTGTAGCCATCTTTGGTATAATTTATAGAATAGATTTTCTTCATTATTTCTGCATCTAACATTTGTAGACATGTTAGAACTGCTGTTGACGTTGGTAAATTTTGCCCTTGTCTGTCCGGAAATTTTAACTGCTGTGTTCCCTCTTTATATCTGCATTCTATATAGTCTCCATCAGTTCTTGTTACTCGTCTAGTTCTAAAATATTTTTGCAGGTTCAGCATAGTCCTCCGTGAAGCCGCCATTTTTCCACGTGCAATGCGTGCTTGTTCTGGTTATTCGTTTCCTTTCTCACTTATCTATTATCTGTAAATATCCTTCTCTCCTGTCTTTTCATTTGTATATTTCTTTTATCTTTTTAGTATCCTCTAGTTTTTTGATTCCATCATATAGTTTCTGTAGTTTCCATTAGATTGCTCCTTTTAAGGATGGAAGCGTTTCCGACAAGACTGGAGCGTTGGATCGTAATGTCAGAAATGCCAACGTTTAGAGGTCTGCTCTAATGTCCACTGTGTCCTAAAAAGACCCTGCACTGTACCTATATAGTAGTCTTGTGAAAAGTAATTCGCGTGAATTATCCGCGCGGCACGTGCAACTCGCTGTATAGGACAACTCACGTTGAGGAGTATGGTGTACCCTCTACGCCATATCGGATATTGCGTAACGAGCTTAAAAATAATAATTCATGAAATACAGAACGTCGACAAACACATTATATGACAAAATTAATGCTTAAAATATAGCTTAGAGGAGTATAGTGTATCCTCTATGCCATATCGGGCATTTCGTAACACACCTCCTCCCTAAAAAAAGTATATTTACTTTAAAAACCACGAAATTACACGATATGGGTAACCAGATAATCAATGTCTACTGAGATAATCCGCACCTACATTTTCCGTACCTTTGATTGCCTCGATTCGGAATCTGTAAGGTTGTAACAACAAGGCCCATCGCATCAACCGTGAATTATTAATCTTTGCCTTATTGAGGTAAAGTAGAGGCTGATGATCTGTTTCCAGATTGAATTCTCGGCCCTGGAGGTAGGTTTGGAATTTATATATTCCCCACACTACTGCTAAACACTCTCTCTATTACCGAGAAATTCTTTTCTCTTGGAAGTAATTTCCTGCTGGCGTAGGCGACTGGGAGCTTGATTCCATCTTGTTCCTGTAATAAAACCGCCCCTAGTCCCAACTCTGAAGCATCGGTTCTCAAAATGAATGTTTTGTTCAGTTCGGGCAACTTAAGTACGCGGGCTTCTGTTAGCAATTTTTTTAAAGTGTTAAAAGCCCAGTCTTGATTACCTCCCTATTGAACTTTATTTGGCTGACCCTTTTTGGTTAGGTCCGTTAAAGGACTGGCTATGGCTGCAAAGTTAGGGATGAATTTTCGATAATACCCTGCCAGCCCGATACATGACCTAACTTGCTTCTGTGATGTGGGTGGCAATGAATCCCTAATTGCTGCAATTTTCTTGGGGTCGGGTCTCAACTCGTTTACCCTCCCAACTACGTGTCCCAAACACTCTAAACTCCTATACCCCACGTTGCATTTAGTAGGTTTTACAGTCAACTTAGCTTTACGTAATCGATCTAGAACTTGAGCAATGTCACGTAGATGCTCTTCCCACGTATCACTAAATATAAAGATGTCGTCAATGTAGGTTTCCACATGCTGCAATCCCTGCATCACTTTACGCATTAGTCTTACAGCGCAAGCCCCGGCGTTTACCAATCCGAACGGTAAAACCCGAAATTGGTACAATCCACTTCCGGTGGCGAATGCCGTCATTTCCTTTGTTTCCTCCGACAAGGGTATCTGCCAATATCCCATTGTCAGATCCAGTCTCGTGACATATTTGTGCCCCGCCATACGGACGAAAATACTTTCAATGTCCGGTATGGATTCGGCATCAAATACCGTACGCGCGTTCAATTGGCGGAAGTCGATGCAGAATCTGTTTGTGCCGTCACTCTTTTTCACTAGAACGACGGGTGATGCATACGGTGAGCACGACTTCTCTATCACTCCTAATTTAAGCATTTCTTCAACTTCCTTTTCGATGACATCTTTGGATGCATGAGGCATTGGGTACCCCTTAACTCGAAATGGTTCATGCGATGTAAGTTTAATCCTATGCTCTAGCACATCTGTCTTACCAGGTTTGTTCGAGAACACATCGGGATAGTCATTGATGAGATCCTGAGCCTGCTTTCTCTGTTTCTCAGTCAGATCGGGACTCATATTGAATACCATCTTTCCCATGTCGCACTCCAGTAACCCACTCAAACTAAGACCTGGAACTGACTCTTGTTCCTCATCCTCCTCAATGATGGCTACCCCGACCACGTTTAAAATTCCTTGGTTTGGCTTTGCATTTGTCCGATCGTAGTACCGTTTCAATAAATTAGCATGAAACATACGGGACTTTCCACCTACATCGATGGTATAATCCATGCCTCCCTTTTCATCTATGATGGTATATGGACCCTTCCATTGTAACATTAATTTGTTTCTCTCGGTTGGAAGGAGAACCAAAACTCTGTCACCCTTTTTAAATTTTCTATCACGCGCTTTTGAATCATAGTAGCGAGCTGCGCGACTACTAGCTTGCCTTAACGTTTCATGGGCTATTGCACAAGTCTCTCTCAACTTGTCCTTCAAATCACATACGTACTGGTATGTCGTTCGAATCTCGTCATCTGTTTCGTCATCTGACCATAATTGTCTTAAAATTTTCATTGGCCCTCGCACCGTTCTTCCGTATAAAAGTTCAAATGGTGAAAACCCTAGACTCTCCTGAGGAACCTCTCGATATGCAAATAATACTGCATGGAGATATCTATCCCAATCGTTCGGACGCTCTGCACACATCCGTCGCAACATTTGTTTGAGTGTTCCATTGAACTTCTCAACCAGCCCGTTGCACATTGGGTGATATGGAGTTGTCCATAGTTGTTTGATTGATAGAAGCCTACTAACTTCTGCCATGAGTTCTGATGTGAACTGTGACCCACAGTCTGTCAGAATCTCTTCCGGAATCCCTAATCTACTGAACATCTCTACTAAGGATTCGCCTACTCGCTCAGTTTCGATGGATGGTAGAGCGACGGCTTCCGGATACCTGGTTGCATAATCAACCATAGTCAAGATGTACCTATTCTTGCGGTCTGTAAGAGGTGATAATGGACCAACAATATCTATCGCCACGCGTTTGAATGGAGTTTCAATTAACGGCATTTTACCGATAGGTACGCGTTTCACTTTCCCTTTGTACTGCGTTTTCTGACAAATGTCGCATGATCTGCAATACCTAGTTACATCCCCGTGAGCCCCTGGCCAATGAAATTCTGCACATACACGGTTTTTAGTTTTTGTAGAACCCAGGTGACCCCCCATCGTCGACTCGTGTGCTAACTTCAACACATGCGGTCTATAGTTCCGAGGCACTACTACCTGTGTAAACCGTCGACCTTCACGAGTAGTATGCTCCCTATGCAAGACATTATTGAGATATTTGAACATGTAGCTACCCCCACCTTTACATTTCATGACTTCCCCTGACGCGGCTTTATTTCTGATTATTGACAACGACTCGTCTTCATTTTGCTCTTTAATTAGTGTCCTTTTATCTATCATCGGTATGGCATCTGGTACTTTTAATTTTGACAAAGGCTTCTTACTCTTAGATATATGTGACCTAGTTTCAGCAGCCATGGAAGTTGGAACATCTGCCACTGCTTTGCCTGGCACAACGAAATTCGCTACCCCTTCTATATTACCTACAATCAGATCATACAGAGGTCGCTTTACACAACATGCTGTCACTGTGCCTGTCAAATAAGGTGTTTCGATATGAACGCATGCAGTCGGCACTTGTACTGCGGTATTATCCATCAATCTGACAGATACCGTTTCCCCAAGGTATTGATCCGGCCTTACCAAACTTTGCTTAACAACTACTGTATTACATCCCGTGTCTCTAAGTACTGAGGCCCTAACCCCATTCACTAATCCCTCACACTGTATTGATACGTTTGATGCATTTTGATTGGAGCCACTCTTATTGCTTTCTACACAAGCTGAAGAGCCTACCATATACGATACCCCTACCGCCTTTGGTAAATCCTTTTTACGCTTCGGACATGCGCTAGACATATGACCCCACTCCCCGCAACTGAAACATTGTTTTCTCTGTCTATCTAGACTTCTAGGTCCCCTCTGATCTAACCTGACTAACTCACCCTTTTGGTTTTGAGGTAAACCCCTCCCAAAATTAGTTTTATCTGAATTGACCTGCTTACTTTCCTTAGGACCCCTCGTGTCCCGGACTATCACGTTCATAACCCCTCCGTGCGCATCAGCGAATATATCTGCTTGTTTAGCCATCTCGCTTGACTTATTAATGGTTTTCTCCTTTAAGTATTGGAATAGTTCCTTACTACATACCGCAAGCAACTGATCTCTGACAAGAAAATCACATACTGCTTCGTAAGTTTTTGCGACTCCCCCGCAAGTTAACCAACGGAATAGGTAATTAGATATCCGGTATACAAATTGATCAAAGTTTTCTCCCTTTTCTGGCTTACTAGATCGGAATTTTTCCCTGAAACCCTTTTCAGTAAGTTCAAACCTCTTCAGTAATGCATCCTTTAACAAATCGTAATTAGATGCCTCTGCACTTGGTATCCTTGAGTACACTTCCAAAGCCCTACCTTTCAATAAAGTACTAAGGTGTAATGCCCAATCTTCTTTTCGGAGATTTTGCGCAGTAGCATATCTCTCAAATCTCAACAGGTAACTATCTAAGTCATCTTTATATTCTTCAAATGCTGGGAGTTGTGGTTTTTTGAATTTACTCGATTGAAATACCCTATCGTTCTCTAGTCTTGACTTTTCTAACTCTAGCTTTTCCCTTTCGATCCGCGCACTAACTTCTAATTTCTCGCGCTCTGCTTCCTGTTCACGTTGAAACCTTTCCTTTTCAATGCGTGCGTTTAGTTCTAGGTTTTCGCGTTCTACCTCCTGTTCACGTTGAAACCTTTCCTGTTCACGTTGAAACCTTTCCTTTTCGACGCGTGCGTTTAATTCTAGTTTTTCGCGTTCTGCCTCCCGTTCTTCGGCGCGTCGATCTCGTTCTCTATTTTGTTCGTCCTTTATAAACTGCTGTAAAGCTTCCCCCTCATACCCCAATTGCTTACCAAGCTCTAACAATTCCCTAGTGGACGACATGATTTTAGATAAACGTTCGCTTCAAACGAGCGTCACTAAATTAACTTGTTTATCTAAGGGAAGATCAAATTCAGTTTCGTTTACAATGAAATGTAAAATAGTATTTCTCAAAACACTCTTGTCTCAAAGGCTTTCCCCG
The DNA here is from genome assembly GCA_030141615.1 of Unio pictorum. Lineage (NCBI taxonomy): Eukaryota > Metazoa > Mollusca > Bivalvia > Unionida > Unionidae > Unio > Unio pictorum. Next base: position 31,722 of record JARLTB010000619.1, read on the forward strand.
ACACTTGTTGGATATGAAAGCTCAAACTAACAATCCAAAAGTTTACTCGGATAGAAAGTACAATCCCACCGCTGCCACCAAAATTGTAACGTAGTCGAGCCGACCCTTTGAGATTAGGTTGGGTTTTGAAGAAATAACAAACACGTTTGTTCAAATAAAACTTATATTATAAAAAAAAATCATCATGATAGATATATATATATAATGAGCACACAATACACACCCAAATGAATCTACCACCCTACTATATGACGGTATACATACACTACTGTATTATATATGTAGTCATACACTGCTGTACTATATATATCTGTAGTCGTACACCACTGTACTATATCTCTATAGTCATACACTACTGTATTATGTCTATAGTTATACACTACTGTATTATATATCTAGTCATACACTACTGTATTATATATCTAGTCATACACTACTGTATTATATATCTAGAAACGTAGCATGAATTTGACTATTGATACGAAATTCGTACCCCACACAACATAGTCAGTAATTCAAACCATAAGGTTTAATTGACTATAACCATACTATTCGTGTTACACACACAAAATATAATCAATAAAAACCAAACAATACTATCCAATTGACTAAACACGCTATTCGTGTTTTACATAATAGTCAATAAAGCAAACGTAAGGTTCTCTTGACTACAAACACGCTATTCGTGTTTTACATGAAGTAGTCAATAACCAAACTACGAGTGTTAACATTTCACTTCCCTCCGGTGCGACAGTAGTTCATTGTCCGTCTCCATTCCACCGGTTATCATTGGTCTTGAATACTCATCTATTCACACGACCGGCGAGCTGAATATAAAAAATCGACAATTTTCCAAATAATAGAAATGAATTTACACAATACATAAAACGAACGTGCTATTCCGAAACTGAATATTCAACTGAAACAATAAACCAAAAAGAATGTATTTAACTCACCCAACTTTTTGGCTCTAATATCCGACAAATGTAACGTTTAGAGGTCTGCTCTAATGTCCACTGTGTCCTAAAAAGACCCTGCACTGTACCTATATAGTAGTCTTGTGAAAAGTAATTCGCGTGAATTATCCGCGCGGCACGTGCAACTCGCTGTATAGGACAACTCACGTTGAGGAGTATGGTGTACCCTCTACGCCATATCGGATATTGCGTAACGAGCTTAAAAATAATAATTCATGAAATACAGAACGTCGACAAACACATTATATGACAAAATTAATGCTTAAAATATAGCTTAGAGGAGTATAGTGTATCCTCTATGCCATATCGGGCATTTCGTAACATGGACCTTTCCACTGGACTAATAACTTATTTGAGCTCGTTGGAAGAAGCAATAGCACCTGATCTCCTACAAGAAATTTCCTATTTCGCGCTCTGCGGTTGTAATACTTGGCATATCTGCGCCCCGATTTAATCAATTCGTCACGTGCCATCTGGCATGTACTCTCAAGTTTATTTCTTAGATCTAACACGTACTGGTAAGTTGTGTTTATTTCCTCGTTCGCAACATCACCAGTCCATAGTTCGCGTAGTATCCGCATCGGGCCTCGAACCGTTCTACCGTACAACAGTTCGAAGGGTGAAAACCCTAAACTTTCCTGCGGTACTTCACGGTACGCGAACAGAACAGCGTTTAAATAACGGTCCCAGTCTTGCGGACGTTCCGCGCACATCTTTCGTAGCATGCTTTTCAGGGTACCATTAAACTTCTCTACCAGTCCATTGCACATCGGATGGTATGGGGTAGTGTTGAGCTGTTTGATGGATAACAGCCTACTTATTTCACCCATGAGGTCAGAGGTGAATTGGGCACCACAATCAGTGAGGATTTCTTCTGGCACCCCTACCCTACTGAAGATATCAACTAATGCTTCAGCTACCCTTTCCGTTTCAATAGTTGGTAACGCTACGGCTTCAGGGTATCTGGTTGCGTAGTCAACCAGAGTAAGAATATACCGATTCTTTCTTTCGGTAACTGGGTGTATTGGTCCTACAATATCTACTGCCACTCTTTTAAACGGTGTATTTATTAATGGCATCTGTCCTAAGGGCACCCTTGTGACCCTTCCCTTACATACGGTTTTCTGACATACGTCGCACGACCTACAGAACCGTGTGACATCGCCATTAACACCGGGCCAGTAGAATTCAGCGACTACCCTGCTAGTGGTCTTAGCCTTACCTAGGTGTCCTGCCATGCTTGACTCATGCGCCACCCTAAGTACTTGAGATCTATATCTCTGGGGTACGACCACTTGCCAATACTTCTTACCCTCCCGAGCGCTAAACTCCCTATGAATTAATCCGTTCTTGCGTACGAATCTCGAGCTACCCCCACGCTTGCAATGTTTAATCGCGCCGGACGTGATTTTCTCAACAATTGTTCTGATGGATTCATCACGTTCTTGCTCTTGTTTGAAATCATCACGCGAAATTCCGGAGAACGATTCAGGGACTATTAATTTATGAAACGCGGTTTTCTCTCGCCGTGTTTGCGCTCGCGTTTCGACTGCAAATGCCAAAGGTATTTTAAAATCGGCAATAGTTGGAAGACGGGAACCTTCAACATTACCGATCGTCAGATCGTAAATAGGATTTTCCATACAAAGGGCATCAACAGTTCCCGTTAAGAAAGGTGTTTTTACCGTGATCCTTGCTACGGGAATGCGACCCATCGTCTGATCAAGTAACATACATGGGGATTCCCACCCGAGCATTTGGTTGTCCTGCACGAGACTACGTTTGATCACTACGCCCGTACAACCAGTGTCACGTAATACCACGACTTCTCGACCGTTGACAAACCCTCTCGCGGTTGGTACACGCGCTTCGGGAAATAGACACATGCCAAGCGAATGAATACAAGGTTCTACCTGTACGATGTTATCAGATATACCTTTACTTTGTATAGCCACTGCTACCTTATGTACAAGTCCCTTTCTTTTAGGACAGTCTTTTTGAACATGACCCCATGCATTACACAAGAAACATTGCACACGCTGAATAACTGGATTCCTAACTGACCTTTTTACCTCAGCTGATTTTACAAGCTCCCTAGGCATAGGTCTCGCAGACTGGTTTCCAGACTTAAAATCTTTTAAAACCACGTTCTGGGTTCCCCCATGAGCTTCGGCAAACAGATCGGCTTGCTTAGCCATATCTTTTACGTTTGTGAAGACTTTCTCCTTCAGAAATTGATCTAATTCTCGCCCAACTGTATTAAATAATTGATCTCTGAGCAAGAAATCAGTCAATCCTTCAAACGTTTTCACTGCTTTGCCGCATTCAATCCACCGCTCAAAATAGTTCGCAATTCTAACGGTGAACTGACCAAAGGTTTCTCCCTTATCGGGCTTGCTATACCTGAACTTTTTACGAAAACCCTGTTCAGTGAGCTCGTACCTTTTTAGAAGTGCTTCCTTTAGGACGTCGTACTTAAACACATCGTCTCTCGGAAGTCGCGAGTATACATCCAGTGCTTTACCCTTTAATAGAGCACTAAGATGCAATGCCCAGTCATTTTGACTCCACTTCTGGTTTTCAGCATACCGCTCAAACCGATGAAGATAACTATCCATGTTATCTTTTTCATCGTCAAAGGGAGGTAATTTGGGGCCCCTTAATTTGCTAAAGGCAGAATCGTGTTCTCTTCCAGATGTCGCTAATTCTACCTTACGCTCATGATCCCGTTGCTTAGCTTTTTCTTCTAACTCTATTCGCTTTCCCTCCGCTTCCATTTCCCATCCTATCCTGTCCTTTTCGGCCTGCTTCTCTAATTCTATCTTTTCCCTTTCGGCCTGCTTCTCTAATTCTATCTTTTCCCTTTCAAACGCCCATTTCCTATCTTCGGATTCCCTTTCTAATTCCCTTTCTAATTCCCTTGTCCTTACCCTTTCTTCCCTTTCCCGGGCTTGTTCTTCCTGAATAAATTTCCTTAAACTTTCACGTTCATATCCGAAATCTTTGCCTAAGGCAACCAAGCCCTTAAGGGATGACATGACAAATTGTAATATGAATATAGATAGGTAACCAAACCAATGCTTTAAACACGTTTATACTGGACACACGGACCTAGATAAACTAAACAAAAATAAACCCCAACTTGAGTATTATCTTTGAACAGAAGGTCACGCTCAAATATAAACATTAAATGTATACTTTCACAAAGATGATTGACAGTTCACTTAATCCAGCGATCCCACTTCTGACACCATTGTAACAGAATTGTTACCGAGAGGATGGTGGACTAAATGAACAACACAAACACAATATGTGAAAGAAAATATAAATTTATGAAATAAATTATTAATGAAAAATAATGATGTATCAACACAATAACTCATGCGCTCAACCCACAATTACACTCACAACCATTCACAATACATGAATAAATTAAATATTAATACAAAATAAGACACAGATACAAAGGAATCTCTTGGACTATACACAGATCCAATGAACCTTTACGAAAGTTATATTAACGCAAGTATAAATTACGATAATAAACACAAACGACAAACTATACTATCGCACGTATGGATTGCGACAACTAGCACGAACATATACTTGTATTCAATCAAGTTGCTAGCTTTTATTGATATTCATGCAATCCCTTGAAATATTATTGTGATCTGACATAACCATGTAAATACAACAATGTATTAAATTGTACTACAATTTCAACACACATATGTGTCTCGACCCTGTATAACCGTACGATTCACCCACAGTTGAATCGCCGCCCAGTTTCCCCGAAGACCTAGGGTTGACCAATACTTTTATCGGCCGTTTGCCCTTCACGGATCCACCACAGTTATAAGTACAGACAGCATACAACATCTACTAGAACCAACGGTTCCTCAATACCCTAGATGTCGCCCCGGATGTTTACAACTTGACAGCTCCGACACTCGGACTTTTAGCTTTCCGGATATTTACACGTCACTACAGATGTAGACGAACAGACAGTTCGACAGACAGACAGTCAGATACTTCAATTCGTTTGCACAATTAAACGGCACAATCAATCACATTCAGTTATTATACAGAGATGTTTCGCAACAAATCATAGATGTTCCACAACAAATCAGACGATATCAAAGACGTTATCAAAGATGTTCTCAGAGATGTTATCAGCCGACGTTATCAGATGCGTTAACAGCTACGTTATCAGAAACGGTATCAACGATGTTATTAGATGCGCTATCAGAAACGGTATCAGCCCTTTGGCTGGAGATTGAAAGACGAGCTTATCTATCCTGCGATTAGATACTTTAGGTCCCGTAAAATTGATCATAAATATTCAGCCTTATATACCCTCTAATAGGTGAACAGAAATCACAGCAAGATTGCCGTGCACCACGTGAAACTAATGGTCCGGATTTCATGTAAATAAAAATCAAGCACAAGCAAATCGTTACACGCCGCTTACCTTGGAGAAAACCACTTATTCACCCCAGGTAATGCATGTACGACGAAATAAAGAAAATGGTGAGATTAGATTGCAATTCAAGAAAGAAAAAAAAACAATTCAATTTTCGCCTAATTCTGTGACACACTTTCACACATAATCATTTTCAACTGTCTTACATGCTCACTCAGTAATTTGTCTGTCATCGACACAATCTAGCGATTGTACCATTGCCTGTTGGATTAATTTAAATTTGTATTCGGCTGGATCTTCTTTCTTGTAGTGCTTCAAAATCATAAATATTTTTTTTCAGTATCCAGTTGTTTGAACATTTGTATACCATTGTAATGTAATTTTGTAATCGCAATATTAGTATATTCATAATTCTTCAGATACAAAGATACTGGCATTCCTCAAACCAGGAATGTATCAGCAGTATATACAACCTTAATCCTAAGGATAGCACGACATATATTTACATAAATACAATCTTAACTATTTATAGCATATACTCTAAGGACTGCAGATAAACATTTTTATAGATCCCTAAATAGGGCAATGCAAACTCAGGTGGTGTACGCCTCCACTTTGACTAATTTTACAGTGCTAAAGTTCTCATTGGCCAATCGTTGTCAGAACAGTGTCAATGCATCATGAAACTCATATCGTTAACGTTCTCATTAGTCAATCGTTGTCAGAACAATGCAAATGCATAATGAGACCTACAGCGCTAAAGTTCTCATTGGCCAATCGTTGTCAGAACAGTGTCAGTGCATCATGAAACTCACAACGCTAACGTTCTCAATAGTCAATCGTTGTCAGAGCACACAACGCTAACGTTCTCATTAGTCAATCGTTGTTAGAACAGTGTCAGTGCATCATTAAACTCAAAGCACTAACTTTCTCATTGGTCAATCGCTGTCCGAACAGTGTCAGTAAGCGCTAACGTTCTCATTGGTCAATCGTTGTCAGAACAGTGTCAGTAAGCGCTAACGTTCTCATTGGTCAATCGTTGTCCGAAGAGCGCCGTTGCTTCATGGGACTCACAGTGCTAACGTTTATGCCGAGGCAATTTCTGGCTCATTCGACGAATTAAACTAATCAATCGTATCCGTGGATCTAAGAAAAAGATGCAGCTCATGTGTGGTCAACATTCAGAACCAGGCGCGATCTTGATGCTGCAATTAATGACCAACGAACAAAGACAATCATTGATTATCTCGACAAAGATACCTTTCTAGAATAAAATGTGTTGTGGAGCTAGACGACAAATAACGCTTATTGGTATAAGTATTGGTATTTACAAACCATATTACGAGCGAGCGCATCACGTGACCGCAGTTGTTTATGCGATATGAATGATAACCTAGCGTTGATGATCTCATACCAATTCAACTTTCGACACTGAATTGTGTAGCTGAGCGAGTCACAAAAAAGTTTACAAACGCATTACGTGAAATGATTTAATAGACTTACGAAGTAAAAATTAAACGAATGTGATGTACGTGTCAAGGCAATATGATCAACGACGCTGCATCGCTGATAAAGAAATTAAAATTTCAGATAACAGTGAAAACAATAACCGGCGAGATTTTGTACGAATCAAAATATAAATCAAAGGGAGCTTCGATAGAAATCATTGGCCATAAGGGGCACGCGTCGACGGTGGATATAACAATATGTCAACGAGATAGAACTGTTACATTTTATTACGGTGATACATTTGATTTTAAAAATAAAATTAGTAAAAGCGTCCTTGTATCCGTTTGGTTGTTTCTAAGAATGACGTAGTGTTAAGTTATGTCGTAAAACGCTATCCTGAGTTATGAGTAGGAAGTGTTACGTTAATTCTTGAATTTATCATCTTGTTTGCATAATGATTAGGTTCTAAAAATTTAATGCCTTACATTAGTTAATGATTTACGAGAATGCATGTGAATTCACCGAATTTAGATTTTCATAGATGATTCAGCGACAGTGTATTCAATTTATTTGCTGTGTAAATTAAGGCGGGGCCAGAATTCAAAGCCTTGATGTATAGTGCGTTAATGTATAAGGTCAAGGCGTAACAAACTAGCAATTTGTTTAACTACATGAACCAGGAATAATGAGAATTCTCAACTGTATCAATTATTACGAGAGACTTTGGGTTGTCTAATTTCTTTTAAAGGGAGAAAATAGCTTTTTCGAACATCTTGAAGTTATGTAAACTGAGACTACGCTTTGGAAACGAAATTGTAAAAACGGGGATTGCAGTGAGGCATAATCGTGCGGCGAAATCTACGTGTGCATGGATTATCTAGAGACAAATGAAAGGAAGCATCTTATCGAACAAACAGGGAACGGGGACAAGCAGGTTATGAGATCTAACAAAGCGTTGACTTCGATTGTACCACTCGATCCTATGATGATTTAAAGCTATCAGTAACAGATTGGCTAATTTATTTAAATCTATTTCGAATTTTAGTGTAATTCGGGGAAAGTTTTATTTCTAAAGTAGAGCAGCAGAGAGGGTGAACAGACTAGGCTCAATCGTCATTTGCCTTAAATAGAACCTTCCTACGAAATATAAAAAATTCTTAAACAAAACCCCGCTGACGACCAAACTGAAGTCACGACCTCTCTGCTGCTACAAATCACCAAATATTTTATCGATACCTACACGATATCTTGTCCTGGGATCATGCAGACTTATTGTTATAAAACCAAACGGTGTTGCTTGCGCACGTGAAAAGAAATTTTTGAATTTATTTATATTCATATCCACGCTACACCATATTTCTTAGTGTATGTGTATCAATTCCATTAAATACAGTTAAAATATTACAATTATCTCTGATTACCTTCGGAATTTGTGTATACAGCTGAGTTACATAAATAACATAAGTATTTTTATGTCTTCCTCGAGAAAATATTCTTGTCGGATTTGATTGTTTATCTAGCATTACGTCATCATACACAACAAAATTATTAAAGAATCCATCAAGATTATCGACAGATGGTGTTTCATCAATGTCGGTTATAAAATCAATAATATAATCACGGCTCAGCAGTCGTGCGTTTACATTAAATTCCTTAGGTACTTCGTAGCATCTCTGATCATATACAGATTGTGCTTTTAAGTACAATTTATTCAATTGCAACCATCTCATTATCAAATTAAGTAATAATTGTGCTTTACCGAATCCAGATGGGCCTATTAGTATCATTCAGATCGAATTTGGTAACGCTGGATGATGTTTTACCTGTTCTCGTTTTCGTGTCGCTGAAAAATCAATTACATCCATGGTATAATTATATTGTGGATTTATATTGTTTAAGCTGCCGAGTTAAAACTCCAACTACTGATTTATCTACTGTTATAACACAAAAAAAGAATAACATAAAATGTAAAAAGTTCCGTATGTGGCAGAAAGAAATTTTCCTTTCTACCAAAAGCTCGGTGGTGACATTGCAACATTAATGTCGCAATTTCCAGAAACTCCATGGGCTAAATATCACTGAGAAAAACATCTTCCAGGATATAATTACTACGGTCCTGACACTCGATTTGATATTAGACTTGATGAACAAGATCAACCAAAATCCGGTGAATATTGGGTAAATGCAATCGATAAAGCGTGTCACGTTCATGATGTAGCTTTTAAAAGCAAAGATCTAGAACAACGATATATCGCAGATGTGAAATTGATTCATGCATTCAATTCAATAAAAAAAAAAATTGGTTGGTAAAATCTGCGATGAAAACCAAATTAGCAATAGGTGCTGGTAACTAATTATAATGGAATCAATTTATTATAGCTCAAGTGGATACTGGAAAGTTAGAGCAGCATTCGATAAACTCGCTAATGCAGCGAATGTTACACGTTCTACCGCCGCAGCGTGGTGAGCACGACAAGCTATATGGCAAATATACCTACCACCGCCTAAACGAATCGAGTACGCACATTTTGATGTTAATGTTCCTAATGAAGTTCATCAGGCTGATATTCTGTTTTTACCTCATGATCGTATACGGAGAGTAACATTTAAATACGCATTAACCGTTGTGGATGTTGCAAGTAGATATAAAGAAGCAGAACCATTATCAACTAAAACAGCTACCGAAGTTGCATCTGCCTTCAAACGGTTTTATCGATGAGGAACCTTGCGAGGGCCACAACTATTACAAGTCGATCCTGGCAAAGAATTTCTTGGTGCAGTATTATCATTAATGAAGCCACACTATGTTAAAATACGAAGAGGACATACTGAAATTCATCGTGATTAAGCGATCGTAGAACGATTTAATAAAACACTTACTGAACGATTATTTGGATACCATTACGCGAAGGAATTCCTTCAGGATACAAGATCTCGTGAATGGGTTGCAAGATTACCAAGTGTGATAGCTGCATTAAACAATGAGGTTACTCGAACAACTGCCATGAAATCTATTAATGCGATTACAATAAAATATATACCAATACAGCATAATGTTCCACCGCAACCAATAATAGGTAATGTCATCGTCAGCTATTTATACGAACGAGGTGAACTTGAAGGAGGAGAAAAAAGAGCGACAGATCCTATTTGGAGTATTACAACAAATAATATATCCAGCGTAATACGATCTACAGGTAGACCTGCAATCTACATATAAGATTCAACTGCTCTTCAACGTGGATTTACACGTGAATACTTCCAGGTAATTCGCGAGGATACACAATTACCACCACATTCATTTAACTAGCACCTCTTTGCCGATTACAATCAAGACAAGTTAACATCACATTATCACGTGTATGACCAAGACTGTTATCTTTTCTATCTACGGTAAATTGTCAAGGATTTTTACTCCAGTATTGCCACAGCATTATACAATTACAGCTTGCACAGTGATTATCCTGTTGTTGTTTCAATGTCATGATAAATTGGACGTCAAGATCGAAGTCGCGTTTATTTTTTTATCACATTGTTTATAGCCATCTATTTTTTTTCTGACAATATCATTGTCAACATTGCCAGTGGTTTCTGACGCATCCACGATAATCCTACGTAGCTGAGATATTTTCTTGACGCAAGACACCGCGAGATAAAATAAATTCGACCACTCGATATGATCATCCATCCAGACAACTGTATCAGAAATAGTTAATTCTTGAGATGAATGTATTGTCAATGCGCATTCTAGCGTCCAAGCCGATAATGCGTTATCAACAACACTGATATCAACTAAAACAATATCATTCAACGGGAGATTTCTTTTCTCCGCCTGTCCTGGTATGTCAACAAGAATATTTTGTAGTCGCGCATCTGCTGGGCGATAAAATAACGGTACCGGCAACTGTTTCTTTATGTAGCAGAAACGATGTTTGTTGAAGTGTGTAACAAACTATCTTTTTACTTGCAACTGTCAGATCATTTGGTCTCCACGTAATCCAAAAGTCGTTCAAAGAAGTTTCTGAAATTATATTGCGCATTACTTCTCATTGAATTTTATTCGGTAGTAATCTGATTATTTTTTTAAAACTCCCTCAATGTTAAATCAAGTGCTCTATGATCGTCAGTTATTTCTTCATAATAGTCAACGGATCTCTTTAGCCATTCGTGCGGAGACGGTCCATCAAAGGGTGGTGGCTGACCATGATCGCCACACATTATTAGAGCAGTGATTTTCGTCAACAACCAATCAAGAAATATTTTTAGATTATCTAATGATACTGTACATATTGCATCCCAAATGATGATCTTCGAAATATATTTATTTCCCATTCGATCAGGAGTCCACGTGTCTCCCTTCCATCGAACAAACTTATAATAAGTACATGACTACGTTCCCCGCTGGGTCATTTCTCGCGCAAATCTGTGTGTAGGCGTCAAATTCTCAAATAGTTCAATTGCACGTGTCATCTCTCCTGATCCTCCAGGTCCGTTGAGATAGAGCGTTTTGTGTCTAGCTACGGGATCATATATTGATGGTGCAGATGACGGTTTCAATATCTGATTATTTCTAAGGTAAATATCTTTGATTGGAACATCGGCTGATTCAGAATAACCGAGTATATCTTCTTTTGTTATTCTCCACGAGCCCCATGGTGCATGATTGATGATATTTAGTTGATCTAGTAATTTTGAATATTTTTATTGATATAAAACTAATTGGTAGCTACTCTGACAGCACACTCTCGAATTTTATTTTTCATTAATACTAGATTAACACTCTCGAATTTTATTTATCATTGATAATAGTTTAATAGAGACGTACGCGAGCATCGAAGTTCTTAAATGAGTATACTGCGGTGATTCACCATCAATATAACTCACAATTGTACTTAACTTAGTTTCAATTGATAAGAAAGCTGTATCCCGACTTCTAAATGTATTGTTTTTCGTTGTATCAGCGATTATAAAATTTAATTCAACATCGTCCATGATCAGTCTTGTACAAAGTCGTTTATGATCATATGATCTTCCTTGGGTAAATTTACCTATTATTTTCCTGTCAAGATCTTTTGCAATTTTATTTTCAAAGTCGGTTTTATCAGGATCTTCTTCATCAGAATATTTCTTTTGTTGTGGTAACCAAACTTCGGTCTGCATTCGGTATGATATAATCGCTTCACTGACAATCGACGTCAACATCAGACAATCAAGCATATATCGTAACAGTACTATTGGAACCCACTTCTTTTCTGAAAAATGTCTACCAAACCAAACACAGCAAATCGGATGAAGGTTATCTGTAAACTCGAATAATTTAATACATGCAAATTCGGTAATTTCAAAATCAGGTAATGGTCCATTTATTGATACTCGCTTCATCTCGTGTGTCGGGTGACCGAATCTTTTAAAATATACAGAACACTCTCCGTATCCTAGAAAACTTTCAGGATAACATGCAACCATTTCAACCGGGATAACATCTTTACGCGAGTATTCACGGTTCCAGTCTACCGTGACCATATTTAACACAACTTAATATTATATCATCAAGAAAATCAAACCGAGTTGGTCTCCAGGAATTTCTCTCTCTAGCAAAATGAGCTGGAACTGATGGAACAGTAAAACATTCACCGAGTAATGTTTCGTCAGGGGAGGGATTCTGTTCGATAAATATCACCATTTGGTCTTACAAACTATTCGGATTCATTTTCAGAACTAAACAACCACACTTATACAGGATCGCTTTTACTTATTTCGTTAATGAAGTCAAACATATCACCGTTATAGAATATAACCGTCCTCGTGCGTGGAAATACTGTAACTGCATTAGTCCACGCATGCGCATTATGTTCAACAATTTCGATCGAAGCTCCCTTTGGTTAATATTTCGATTCGTAT
>JARLTB010000620.1:0-46811 GCA_030141615.1 Unio pictorum
TATTGTGTATATACATCGAATCAGTAGCTACTCTAACCGCGGTATTAGGAAATCTATTTATCATCGAAAATAAATTGATAGAAGCATAAGCTAGCATAGAACTTCTCAAATGTGTGTACTGGGAATTATATCCATCACAGTAGGTAACAACCGTACCCAATTTCTCACCATTGGATAGAAAAGCATCCTTACGGGATACAAGTTTTCCCTGTTTCGTTAAATCCGTTACAAGAAAATCGTATTCAGCGACGTCTATGATCAACCGCGAGGAAAATTTTGCATTGTCGTATCTTCCACCCTGGGTAAATTTACCGATTATTCTTCGTCCAAAATCCTTTGCTTGTTCTTTTTTAATTTCAAATAACTTCTTAGACCAATTCATGATTTGTTCTTCATTGAAATCAGGGAATTGTTTTCGCAATTCGCTAATTATACGATCTAGATCGGGGTGTGGTAGCCAAACTTCTTTCTGAGCTCGATAGCATATAATAGCTTCGGAAACAATCAACGATATCAGCATGCCACAATCAATCATATATCGTAGTAACACTATTGGCATCCAGGCCTTTTCAGATATATGTCTACCAAGCCAAACATAACTACACGGATGTAACCCTGTAGCGAGTTCAAATGATATCACACGAGCGAATCCGGTTAAATCAAAATCAGGTAATGGCCCATTAATCGCAACACGAGTCATTTCATGCGTGGGGTGTCCAAATCGTTTAAAATAGTTACTACATTCCCCATACCCGAGAAAACTTCCGGGATAACACGCGGCTATATCAATTGAAATCATACCATCACGTGAGTATTTCGTATTCCACAGTCCTCCATGACCAAATTCGATGCAACTTAATTTAACGTCCTCGAGAAAATCACTTCGTGTTGGACGCCAGGAGTTTTTTTCTCTTGCGAAGTGAGCTACCACTGATGGAATAGTAAAACTATCCGTCAATAGTTTTTCATGGGAACTCTCTGGTGAAAAATCACTAGCGATTTTTCTCATTCTGTTATCTAATTCTTCAACGCGATATAATTCACCATTTGGTCTTACAAATTGATCAAATCCTGATTCGGAACCAGCACTACTAAGTAACCACACTGACACAGGATCATCTTTACACAACGCATGAATAGCATCAAATAATTTCTCTTCATAGAAAACATCCCCGGAAAATTCCCCGGAAAATTCCCCGGAAAATTTCCGGGGGATATATCTCACGGTTCTATCTCGTGGAAATATTGTTACTGCAGGTGTCCACGCGTGTTCGTTATGATCAATAATTTGTATTGGAGCCCATCGCGATTGATATTTCGGTTCGTATAATACTTCTCCGGTTATTGTTGTTACTGATATTGGGAATTTTAATGATGCTTCTAATTTAGCTATATCAGAAATCTTTGCACCGTGCTGTTTCACTGTCAGTTCCCATTCGGTTATTTTCCTACGTCGCAGATCAGTTAGTTTATTTCCTCGGGATGCATTTGTGAAGTGTTCCATTACCCGTGTTGCTACACAATTGAGCCTTGACGAAGTCAACGGTGAATATTTCATAGGAGCTAGTTTTGCAATATCGGGTTTATCATTTAACGGATATATCCCATAAACGATTGCTGTTACAGGATAAGATCTCTCGTAGTATGGTTTGTCAATTCCAGTTAGAATTCCTGGTTTGGAATCTCTACTTACAATGACAGTTTTTTTATCCTTGAGGATTGGTTCAAATTTATCCCTAATAATCCATTTGCCTTCGACTTCGATAATGAATTTTATTCTGAAAAAATACTTCTGATGGGAATTGCTTTGTTTGGGAATTGCTTTGCTTGAAATCCTTTGGATTTCCACCTTTGGATTTCACACCTTTGGATTTTACGCCAAGGTGTGAAATTATCTCAGCTGCTCTTTTATCGTTCATAGTAGCATCGATGATGGGTACATTGACATCTTCATCAATAATTCGAAATGTCGACCAACAGTATGCTGCACCGTCTCGGTAGAATTCATTGAAACACTCCCTGATTTTACCGAGTATAGTTCTATCACAGATTAGACGTTTTGGTGTATCAGAGACTCTATCAAGATTGAATTTAGTATTTTTCCAGGGCTTAATTTTCGATAATCTTTGGAACTCCCTATCAAGATTGAATTTAGTATTTTTCCAGGGCTTAATTTTCGATAATCTCTTGAACTCTGCCATGTTATAATCAATGAATTTAGTATTTCTCCAAGGCTTAATTTTGGATAATCTCTTGAACTCTGCCATGTTATAATCAATGAATTTAGTATTTCTCCAAGGCTTAATTTTGGATAATCTGTTGAATTCCTCCATGTTATAATTAAAACAAGTATTTAAATAGAAAAATATAGTATAATGAATCACTGCAAGTGGCTAATGATTGGATCAACAACCCCGTGTAACAAATCATGCAGAAGCGAATTCTGTGGGTATCATTTACAAAGCGTTAGGCGAGGAAGTTTTGGCCCTCTTCCATGCCTCCAATGTGGGGTGGGCGTTAGAGGAAAATCGCAGTTGTGTCTTGCTTGTGGGGGTAAACGATACAGGGAACTAAAACGCTACTATGACAAACGAATCATTGACCCTAACGTCCTTGATAAAATCAAGGACAAAATCATCAAAACCCCTCAAGACTACATTGATAGACTTATAATTAAAGCAAATAATAAATTAGACAAGTAATATTATTATATAAATGAGCCAAGATTTCAGACCTCATCCAGTGCTCGTTAATTACGAAGCCTCCAGTGATGGTGTTGTCAGGCACCGCAGACTAAAAAACCCGGTTGGATATCTAAATAATATGGGGTATTTGTTGTTTAGTGCTAGAAATAAAACATATCTCTGTCACAGAATTATTTTTGAATGTCATAATGGATTAATCGAAGACGGATTTGTGATTGATCACATAAATGGCGTGAAGACTGATAATTGTCTTGTGAATCTTCAAGCCGTCTCACAAAGTCGGAATGCAAAATTAGGTGGAACTGGCAAACATGCAAAACCCCCTAGGAGAGTTAAATCGTTTGATTTAGAAAATAATGAAGAGAGAAGCTTTCAATCGATAAATGAAGCCAGTAGATACTTTGACATTTGTAGGGCTTCAATACGATTTGTTTCAGAAAATATAATTAAAACTGCTCTGTCTAAAAAAAATGGTCATAAAATAAAATTCGTATACACCTAAACGATTCAAGGTTGCACGATGTGGTCATCACCCTCTCTGCTGCTGCTGCAAATGTTTCATTTGTGGGTTAATAATTCTTTTACGAGTTCAACCGAAAATTTGATCGAGTCCGATACGATATCGTGTCCCAGACCTTGTCCCAGACCTTGTCCCAGACCTTGTCCCAGACCTTGTCCCAGACCTTGTCTGGGGGGGGGATGAAAATCCTTTGTTGAAAATCGAAGATTTTTAGGATTTCACAAACAGACTAATCGCTAACACCTCTTCTTGTAAATCAATCAGATTATTTGACTGGTCGGTGAGTTTGAAATTAATTCTCGTTAACGAATTATTATGGCATCGCATGTAGACAGGATTAATTGGGTTCTCAATAATTAGGAATCCTGGAGGAGCTGTTGGTGCAAACGAATAAAGAATATATCCTTGCTGAGCTTGATTTGATCGTTCGAGATTAATTTGATAGCTTCCTTCAATTGCATCACATACTAAATTGAGCGCAATCACTGAGGATATATTCACGTTGAACGGAGCGATATGCCTACCACCGCCATCTGGGTCATTATTATATTTGAGGAGGACAGATGGATCTTGTTTTTGTAGCGCCTTGATATCGGTTTTAACAATTCTTGCTAGTTCATCAGCTTTGTACCCGGGAAACTTGAAATTACGCAGATTGTCCTCTGTGATATTGTAATCGGTTAGGAATCGTTGTTTATTCTCGCTGTTGTCATTAATTATTGTTTGAATAATTAGTTCATAGATATATTCCATGTCCGATATAAGTTGATTTATTATTTCAACGTATTTTTGCGATTTTGTTTTCCGTAGTTGTTCTAGTTGTGTTTCATATAGTTGTTTAATTTCATTAAAATAACCACGGATGTCAATTAGCGTAAATGAAATAGTAACAGATGAGTCGGTTGTTCTTTTAATGATAAAATCCCATTGCAATGTGTCTTTGTTGGTAAATATAAATCTATCGGCGATTCTTCCTTTTCTTATATCAGATAAATTATCTCGATAACTGGGATTGATTTCATGATGTGATTGTACGTCCGTGGTTAAGTCGGTGGCGGATTTTTCCGGTGGTTTTTCAGGCCATCCTAACACTGTTCCTAACGAGCTGTTATAGATATCTACAATGTATCCCTCTGTGCTTATTTCGATCGACGATGAGAGCGTCGGTTGATGAAGATTAATAGCTATTTTTGATTCTTTTCCAGTGATTGATTTTATTCTACGCTGAATTTCAGCATTGATTTGCTTAATTTGGTACGACCCAGTTGGTAACGAAACAGTTTCCCACTCTGGAGTACCATCGGGTTTATTCTTATACGAGAACACCAGTGCGTTATTGGGTTGCTGACCACCAAATGCAACCGATCTGATATTAGGCCAGCTATGATATACTCGTAATTTTGCCAGCGCGATCTCACGCACTGGAATCGGAGAAGGGAAGTTCACACTAAATTCAGGGCTCGTTGATGTTATTGATATCATGCTTGTTTGTACTGGGTTCGTGTTCTCCACTACTCGTTGAAGTAATTCCATCGGTGTCGTCATTGTTATTATACTCATGTTGTATTTCTAATTTTGACACCGCGGAATCATAAATACTGACCATCACTGAGAACTCACAATCTGGTATGGTTGAGATTATTGAGATCATTTTGGTTTTTTTTGGGTTTGTGTTTTCTAATTCCATCGGTGTTGTCATTGTTATTATATTCATGTTGTTGCTCTAATTTTGATATCGCTGAATCAAAAATACTGACCATCGCTGAGAATTCACTATCTGATATAATTGTATTATCGAGTGACGATGATATCATCAATGATAATTGCGAATATGCGGTTGATGCAATATGAAATTGAAGTAAGTAATTCTGCAGTTTACTCTGGCTGCATGATGATATCTTTTTTGCTATCCCGGTTGATATACCCCCGATTGTAGCCACCGCAGAAATGCAAATTGGAACTACGACCGGGGCAATCATTATAACCGATGCAAGTATTATTCCGGCGCCAGCGAGAACGCTTGACACCGAGTACATAGTAATATCAATTGCGGTGATTCTTCGTCGGTATTTTTTTATTTTTATTTGATACTCCTCGGCGAGGGTTTTGAGTCTAGTCTGAAATTCTCTGACTTGATCATAGCGACATTGCGTTGATGAAATCATTGTTATTTTAAACCCGCTAGTGTTTTCAATTATTTGCCATCGTTAGCGGGAATTGTTAGTAGCTTCAGCCTGAAAAATCATCTACGAGTTCTAAACACCAAGTTATTTTTGATCTAATGGTGGTGCTATCAACCGCGACGACATTAAAGTGTTGACCGTTACTCTTGATAATTAACATCGCAGTGCCACCAGAGTAGGTTTTACCGCCCGCGATCATATTAAATTGATCTTTAGAGATCCACGTTAGCCTGTAGATACCTTCAATCCCCGTTGTACTGTAGATATCGCCCCCCGCATCACTCCTCGTCCAGAGACCAGTGGATAATGTAGTATAAACGTCTCTTATCCAATCCATGGTTCCATGATCGACTGTATACACGACATTTTTAATTCTTATGTGTGGATGCGGAATCTTTATCTTTTCAAAATTTTCTTTTAGTTTACGAATATCATTGTAAATATCTTTGAGAGTCATCGTAGATGTAGCCGGGACACCAAAAAACTTATCAACAATGTCATTGACTGGTTTTTGATCTTCCTTTAGTTTAGAAATATCGTCAATAACGTCGGAATAGGTTTTATTGATTTCGGTATACTTCATCGTCTTTATATCGCTGCGTTTAAAAAATGAAAGCACAAGGAGGTTAATTCCAAAACCTGTTTGGGATCTATAATTCGCGTCGAGTTGAGAATATGTTGTCGTGATCTTGTAATTTTTAGAACTCTCAAAGAAATTATTAACCATTTCATTAGTGGATTTTTGTTCGTCAATAGCGCTTTTAACTTCAGCGAGGGTCGGGCCTGTCAACGATGTGGTTTCAGACACAGGTGTTCTCCCAAGAAATTTATCAACGATGGTATTAAGTGTTGTTTGTCTCACCATAAACATATTAATATCTTTGAGAGTCATTGTAGATGTAGCTGGGACACCAAAGAAACTATTAGCGATGTAGGCATTGTGAGTGTGCTTGCCGATAAACTCGCTAATTTCAGCGAGAGTCATTCCTGCCACAAGCGGGTTTCCAAAGAACCTACCAACAATGTCATTAGTGGGTTTTTGATCTTCTATTAGTTTAGAAATCTCGAGATAATTTGCCTTGATTTCTGAAGCAGTCATCATCCTTCCAGCTTCCTTGTTAGCGAAGAATGAATTCAACAAGTCTTTAATTTTAGCGAGAGTCATGCCAACCACAAGCGGGGTTCCAAAGAATTTATGTACGACATTTTTGCGAAAATTATTATAACCTCGTATAAGATCATTCAGCTCACGTTCGTTGGTAGCAATCGCGTCGGTGATCGTAGACACAAGTGCACCTGGTTTAAGTCGTCCACCGTTGGAATAAAGCGCAATAGAGTTTTCAGCGGCATCGCTCTGCCGTATCAAAATGTCATTCACGGATATATTACTGCTTTTCAATTTACCCTGTTTGTCTTGAAATACAACTAATTCGTTCGGGTCAACATCTATTAAATTTAACATCTCAGCGATTTCATCTTCAATTATTTTTTTTACATCCTCGATAGAACCCGCAGACGTTTCCTCGGTGGGTTCCGACATTGACAGAGATTGTCCCCAAATATCAATCATTATTGTTAGCGTAACTTGTGTTTTCAATTTATTGATCCTTGTAATTTCCCACTCGTGTATTCGTTTACAACCAGATGAGGTGGTTTCCACGGAGATCCAAAGGATTTTAATGAAATCTCCGCGAGGACATTTAATACTTCACGGCCGCATATCGGTGGATCATTTAATTGTTGTGTTGGCAGCGTGGAATAAAAAATCGGAAACTTTTTGAGTTTCATCGAAGAATTTATATACCGCATAAACTCGCTTGGTGGAGCTAACCCATATGAATCGAAATAGACAATCCCACGTGGATCAATCGCGTATGCAACCCAGTGAGTTCCCGATCCGCTGCTGTTATCAAGATTGATAATACCGGTTTCAACGTTATTTGGTTTTCTCGGTAATTGATCTCTCATAAAAACCCCTCTGAAGTTTTTTATCGCTAGTTTTTTAGCAGCATCAATTAAATCAAAATTGGACATGGGAACCATAGGTTCGGAAATCGAAGATTCGGAAATCGAAGATTTTTCAATTAATAAACCGTTCCTGGTATTCTTCTTAGACCCGATCCGTTCACGGATTTCCCGCTGTACCATGAATACGGGGTTCCTGGTAGGTACAACCCCTTTCCCTTTTTTTTATATCCTTTCCCAGTTGCCTTTTTCAACGCCATCCCTGCCGCGGTACCAACGGCTCCCAACGCTGCCGCTTTCGCCACCGCTGGGGCAGCCGCTGCAATCAATGCTGGTATTGCGGCTAACAATGGAAATATACCACCTGATTTTATCATGTTCGCGACTGCGGCTTTTGAAAATTCTATTTGAACTCCTCGCTTATTTTTCATTGCATCATTGAAATGTTATTTTATGTGTACCGCCGGACATCTGCGCTTGTTTTAACGTTATTGTTGTTCCACATTCTTTAGCGGATTTTGATTTTAATTTCTTGACCTGACCATCAGTCAGCTTGACACTAACAATACTATATGGCATTTTATTGTAAAACACATTTATGCTTTCAATTGATCTAATTGTGAAAATCGTTTACGATTTCAATCATAGATTTTCTACTGGTGCATCAACGAGTCTCATTCGTCCGCCAGCCCCTTCTAACAACATTGATTTGTCGCTGAGAATAACAGCAACCGCTCTATAATCAACACCGCCAGGATCTATACGAGCCCTAAAATGTATGTCAACAACGGATTGTCTTGTTAAATCAAGATGTTCCAGTGAAAAGTAATAAATTGGATACAAGTTCTTAAAATCGAGTTGCGATATTTGCAAACCGGTATCAACATTTTGATCACGACCCATATATGACAGCATCCGATGATACACACGTGCTATTTGGTTGTTTCCGTAATTAAGCTGTATATCCTCAGATGGTTCTTGTTGTCCGTTTATTCTCAGTGAAACCTCACTTACCCCTAACCGATCAAATATCATATGACTGCGTTCTTGGGAACCTAATCGATTCCTATTCTGCAGCGCTATAAATATATGACGTGGAGCTGAAACGCCTTGTTTTGATGCCAGGTGCCATGTAAATGTACCATTAACATTATCCTCTTTAGCATCAGTCGTTGTTGTTAGCCAACTTAGCAATGATTTACCACCGGTTTCCATAAATGAGAGCAGCCGCTCTTCCGTGGTAATTGATGGAGTCATTACTGGCATCCATAATACTATTTTACTCAAAACAACTTTACCTTCATCGGCACCAGTACGCCAAATTGCATCATTGTCATTGCCTTTTCGCACTAATGCGATTGTGTGTTTGGCTCCATAGATGACTTTTCTTACATTTCTGCAGAATCCAAATATATGATGGAGTGGAATTGCACACGAAAACTTTTTCTCTTGTTCTTGCAATGCTAATTTTCGTGTTGCAAATCCTAAATTGAAATTATCATTAACGCCTCTAAGAATATCAAACGCAGCTCCTGGTCTAGCTCGACGTTCTGGATTAGTTGCTTCTCGTTGATTATCAACTGAAGTGTCTTGCGGTGTTAACACTTTAATGTATTGAAGGTGGTCAGCGTTATCAGAGGTATCCATTGCAAACATCATAGATGGACCAGCCGATCTTGTATAATCATCGGAGTATCTTGCTAGCCCGATTATTGTTGTTGCAACATCAACCTCGCGGTCTATTGATTCAATTTCTTTTCCATCAATGAGATATCTTGCACTTTCAAATAACGCCATCATACCATTATTAACAAAACCAACTCGGATATTTGAATCATTTGCATATGGGGTATCAGCTGCAACATTTGTTACAAGTTTTCCCTCAATTTCAATAAATGCTTCACACGGCAAAAAGTATTTACTGGTATCTTGAACTTGAAGTTCAATTCGCGATCGTAGGTCGGGTTGTATTGCATGATAGTAATAGTATTGATAATCGCGGACGGAATCATCCTTGCGCACTGGGGCTTCCATATCTAACGCGGGATCAGCTGTTCGTTTAAACATTTATAACATTACTAGCGTTTTCAATTGGTGAATTGCAAAGCAATAATCATCGTCGTTGAAAATTTTTCGAATTTCTTTTTTGTTTCAAACCACTTCCTGCTATCGCGTTCATGATAGCGCTATCTGTTACCGGTGGTGACGAAGTCAATTGCGCTAGTTTTTCTTCCACTGCGTTATTTATTACTTTGCTGATTTTTGCAGGCATCACTGTAGTTGATGGCATCACCACTGACGAAGTCATTCCTGGTTTCTTTCGCACCAATAATGCTATTTTATCTTTCGCGGCAGAAAATGCCTTTCCTGCAAGATTTCCAACGAAATTGATTCCCTTATCACGAATAGCATCAATGGCTTTCATTGATAATTGTTTAGCTAACGGCGCTACCTTGGGAGCCATTCTTGTAAATAACCCCGCAATGGTATTGCCGAAACCATCTCCGTAATATGCTCTATAAACAGGCAATCGTGAGTTCACCACGTAGACGCTTACTGGTTTATCATGGTTGTAGTGTATAATCATCTTGTTATAAAACTAGTAGTTTTTCAATTAGTGATTAATCGCTTACATCCATTGGATTTTCATCATCAATGACGTTGTCATCGTTGTGATTTTCAACTAATTCAGCAATAAGTTCTCGATATACATCAATGTCCATGATACCGCCGGCAAATAATCGTCTACAGATATCAGCTGCTTCATTAATTACTTCCGGTGAGTTATTTCCGGCTCGTTTCCCTCCGATGAGAACCTCTAACCTTGATATATCACTTAGAATGTTACCAGGGCATGTCACGGTAGAGTCAAAGACATCCTTTAGATTTCCAATCGAATATCCTTTTCCGCTTGTTTTCTCAGTTGTACCAGTTTCATCATACTCTTCAATTCCCTTTCTAAATTCTTTATATCCCAATTCTCTTTTATTTAAACGGCCAACCCCCCTATTCGTTTTATACAACCAATCAGCCCATTCATCTCGGCTTATTCTACTGTTCTTATACTCGTCTTTTAAAAAGTTTTTTCTGGAATGAAAGCTTTGGGCGGCAAAATTACCAAAAATCTTATAATGTTCGGGTTTTATTAATTGAGGTCGTTTGATTTCTGCTATAGCTCCTTCGGTGAGTTTGTCTATAAAGGAAACACCTCTTGGGGTGACGACATCAACAGGTTGAGTTTCAGGTGTGGAAACTCTTTGAGTTTCAGGCGCAGAATCATCAATATCAGCTAGTCGTTCATACTCGCGCTGAGTTTTTATATCACTGGATAACTGTTGTATCCCTGCGCGTGTTTGTCCGGTCTCTGCTGCTATCTTTTCAAGCACACCAAGAACAGGCACTTCTCGTCGCTTGCCTTCCTTAGGAATATCTCCGTATATTGCTCGTTCAGTTGCTGTTTTCACATCTTTGGTCGCACTTGTTATCGGAGTAAACAGTTGTTCACTTGACACAGAAAAGTCAGTCTGCGCTTGTTGTCGTTGTTGAAGTTTCTCGCGAAGTCTGTCTCGAACCGGTATAAACTTTTTAATTGCTGCTAGCCGCTCTCGGGCTAATCTAGTTGTAAGCGATTCACCTACCATATATTGTTTATGAACTAATTTTTCAAATGTAAAACTATCACAATTAAATAACTTAGTTATTAAATAATGTACCATCAAGCTAACGTATTCATCTTCGACAGGGTTAAACTGTACGACGCTATCCGCGAATGTTTCAGAAATAACATCGCTGGGGATTTCAGAATTGTAATATCTGAGAACGGCGATGAACGATTTGTGTTAACGACGCGGCAACAAGAACAACTACGTGAAAATGGAGGCGTCGCGGTGATTACTTGCTACTACGACCAGATCATCCATTATGCACATAACTGCATGGGCAAGTCCAGACTGCTGAGTATCCTTTCAGGAGAAAATCCTATGTAAGTGTTACAAAAAACGCTAAAAAAAAATTTATTTTTAATAAAAATTACTGAAAGCCTATTTTATAGTAACGCTCACGTGGTTAAGATACGGGTTTTTCCTCGTTTAACATTTTTCTAAGATCACGAACCTTAGAACTATTTTCAGCTCGTTTTTGATACTCTTGGCCGAGCTTTTGACGTATTGCTTCAACGGTGCTAAATAGCGTTATGAATACATTAATGTCGTTACCGTACAAACAAGCATTGATGGATTTTTGAATTCCTTTCACGAGCCTGTACATCTTGGGTAAAACATAACGACCCTTACTACACTGATACTCAATATCTTCATATTCCGAGGTAATCTTGTCAGCGTCGAGACTTTCAGATAATAATACCCCTTTATTTTTTAAAATTGAAATTTCAGCAATTATAGCATTTACATCATTGATATCCATTATTTATATTTATTTATAAATATAGTATACTGTATCTCTAATTATTAAAAAAAAAAAAAAACATTACATATACGACAACACATCTTGGAACTCCTTGGGTGCCTTCGCATCCAAGTAAGCCCAAGGGGACCCGAAACATACATCTCCGGCGGGAGGCCTAAGGTGGCAAACGCCATCTTAGACCGCCCAGAAGATATGCTTGGGGGGGACGTCACAACATGGACGGCACAATGCCATATATATCTCCGCTCGAGTGTTGCGGCAAATTTTAGGCATAACATGTACTTAATTAACTTAATTAAGGATGGATTATAATTCAATGGAACGATGATGGTAATGATGTGGGCGTGGTAAACCAAACCAACATGGCAACCCATGAAATCGAATTCATGGTTGCATGAGTTGGAAAAAAACACCAACCCACGCTACCGAGAATGCGATAGCATGAGTTACAATGTTGGTTTGGCTGAGGGGGATCGCCCCTCTCCCCCAATTAATAGAAAAAAACATCTTCCGTTTCGCCATCAAATAATGTATCTGCTATGGGGACCGAACACGTAGTTGATAGATCTATGTTTACAAGACAAACACGATATACCATTACACCACGGAGCTGTCATACAGAATAGAGATTTTTTAATATATATATATCTTCTGATATACTTAACAATAAGAGATTTTTAAAACAGACAATTTTATGCTGCAACATTTTAGTTGTTAAATAAAACAGCGTTTTATATACTCTGTTATAATTCTCTAGATAAAATACATTCATAAAGAGCTGTATACAAGGAATTTTAACCACGCCCACCTACTTCAATGAATAGGAAACACTCGCGTTCCGGCTGAGCGAACATAGGTAATGCGTAGATTATAAAGAACGTCTGTACTGAAAAGAACGAGTTAGCTGTCTGTTTTACTGCTAGTCCACCCACCCCCACACATGAGATATGTAGATAAATAAAAATACAACTATTTAAATAATTCAGTTTTAGCCCACAAGCGACAATAAAAAGTTTTATTCTCGAAACTCATGTATTATATCTCCATTACAGTCACGTGGGCGCGCCTAGTTACAGGTAATATAGCAGGCGACAAATTCCTTTGACGTCATAATACAAGGGAACTTAGTAGGTAAATGTTATAAGTTGTGGCAGATTTATCTATAAAGAATTTATCTCCCTTAGCAGCAGAGAGGGTGGATGACCACATCGTTGTGAGCAAAATCGTAAAATCTCCGTTTTACAAAAATGGAGACTTTTTTTTTCGGTTAAAATGAGATTTGTGGGAAGCCTTATTTTTGCTTGAAAACGTGGTCTGTTCACCCTCTCTGCTGCTACTTTTGATGAAAAACGGACTTTTTTGTTTTTCATGTTATGGATCAGTTGGGCTTAGATAAAAGCTGTTGAAACCCTTTACCCCGCTTGGATTTGGTTAATACTTGGTTTATTGGCTGCGCACCATTGGATAGTACGTCACCATACTTTAAAACCGGTTCCCACCATTTTTTTCAGCATGACTTTTGATGAAAAACGGACTTTTTTGTTTTTCATGTTATGGATCAGTTGGGCTTAGATAAAAGCTGTTGAAACCCTTTACCCCGCTTGGATTTGGTTAATACTTGGTTTATTGGCTGCGCACCATTGGATAGTACGTCACCATACTTTAAAACCGGTTCCCACCATTTTTTTCAGCATGACTTTTGATGAAAAACGGACTTTTTTGTTTTTCATGTTATGGATCAGTTGGGCTTAGATAAAAGCTGTTGAAACCCTTTACCCCGCTTGGATTTGGTTAATACTTGGTTTATTGGCTGCGCACCATTGGATAGTACGTCACCATACTTTAAAACCGGTTCCCACCATTTTTTTCAGCATGACTTTTGATGAAAAACGGACTTTTTTGTTTTTCATGTTATGGATCAGTTGGGCTTAGATAAAAGCTGTTGAAACCCTTTACCCCGCTTGGATTTGGTTAACACTTGGTTTATTGGCTGCGCACCATTGGATAGTACGTCACCATACTTTAAAACCGGTTCCCACCATTTTTTTCAGCATGACTTTTGATGAAAAACGGACTTTTTTGTTTTTCATGTTATGGATCAGTTGGGCTGAGATAAAAGCTGTTGAAACCCTTTACCCCGCTTGGATTTGGTTAATACTTGGTTTATTGGCTGCGCACCATTGGATAGTACGTCACCATACTTTAAAACCGGTTCCCACCATTTTTTTCAGCATGACTTTTGATGAAAAACGGACTTTTTTGTTTTTCATGTTATGGATCAGTTGGGCTTAGATAAAAGCTGTTGAAACCCTTTACCCAGCTTGGATTTGGTTAATACTTGGTTTATTGGCTGCGCACCATTGGATAGTACGTCACCATACTTTAAAACCGGTTCCCACCATTTTTTTCAGCATGACTTTTGATGAAAAACGGACTTTTTTGTTTTTCATGTTATGGATCAGTTGGGCTTAGATAAAAGCTGTTGAAACCCTTTACCCCGCTTGGATTTGGTTAATACTTGGTTTATTGGCTGCGCACCATTGGATAGTACGTCACCATACTTTAAAACCGGTTCCCACCATTTTTTTCAGCATGACTTTTGATGAAAAACGGACTTTTTTGTTTTTCATGTTATGGATCAGTTGGGCTTAGATAAAAGCTGTTGAAACCCTTTACCCCGCTTGGATTTGGTTAATACTTGGTTTATTGGCTGCGCACCATTGAATAGTACGTCACCATACTTTAAAACCGGTTCCAACCATTTTTTTCAGCATGACTTTTGATGAAAAACGGACTTTTTTGTTTTTCATGTTATGGATCAGTTGGGCTTAGATAAAAGCTGTTGAAACCCTTTACTCCGCTTGGATTTGGTTAATACTTGGTTTATTGGCTGCGCACCATTGGATAGTACGTCACCATACTTTAAAACCGGTTCCCACCATTTTTTTCAGCATGACTTTTGATGAAAAACGGACTTTTTTGTTTTTCATGTTATGGATCAGTTGGGCTTAGATAAAAGCTGTTGAAACCCTTTACCCCGCTTGGATTTGGTTAATACTTGGTTTATTGGCTGCGCACCATTGGATAGTACGTCACCATACTTTAAAACCGGTTCCCACCATTTTTTTCAGCATGACTTTTGATGAAAAACGGACTTTTTTGTTTTTCATGTTATGGATCAGTTGGGCTTAGATAAAAGCTGTTGAAACCCTTTACCTCGCTTGGATTTGGTTAATACTTGGTTTATTTGCTGCGCACCATTGGATAGTACGTCACCATACTTTAAAACCGGTTCCCACCATTTTTTTCAGCATGACTTTTGATGAAAAACGGACTTTTTTGTTTTTCATGTTATGGATCAGTTGGGCTTAGATAAAAGCTGTTGAAACCCTTTACCCCGCTTGGATTTGGTTAATACTTGGTTTATTGGCTGCGCACCATTGGATAGTACGTCACCATACTTTAAAACCGGTTCCCACCATTTTTTTCAGCATGACTTTTGATGAAAAACGGACTTTTTTGTTTTTCATGTTATGGATCAGTTGGGCTTAGATAAAAGCTGTTGAAACCCTTTACCCCGCTTGGATTTGGTTAATACTTGGTTTATTGGCTGCGCACCATTGGATAGTACGTCACCATACTTTAAAACCGGTTCCCACCATTTTTTTCAGCATGACTTTTGATGAAAAACGGACTTTTTTGTTTTTCATGTTATGGATCAGTTGGGCTTAGATAAAAGCTGTTGAAACCCTTTACCCCGCTTGGATTTGGTTAATACTTGGTTTATTGGCTGCGCACCATTGGATAGTACGTCACCATACTTTAAAACCGGTTCCCACCATTTTTTTCAGCATGACTTTTGATGAAAAACGGACTTTTTTGTTTTTCATGTTATGGATCAGTTGGGCTTAGATAAAAGCTGTTGAAACCCTTTACCCCGCTTGGATTTGGTTAATACTTGGTTTATTGGCTGCGCACCATTGGATAGTACGTCACCATACTTTAAAACCGGTTCCCACCATTTTTTTCAGCATGACTTTTGATGAAAAACGGACTTTTTTGTTTTTCATGTTATGGATCAGTTGGGCTTAGATAAAAGCTGTTGAAACCCTTTACCCCGCTTGGATTTGGTTAATACTTGGTTTATTGGCTGCGCACCATTGGATAGTACGTCACCATACTTTAAAACCGGTTCCCACCATTTTTTTCAGCATGACTTTTGATGAAAAACGGACTTTTTTGTTTTTCATGTTATGGATCAGTTGGGCTTAGATAAAAGCTGTTGAAACCCTTTACCCCGCTTGGATTTGGTTAATACTTGGTTTATTGGCTGCGCACCATTGGATAGTACGTCACCATACTTTAAAACCGGTTCCCACCATTTTTTTCAGCATGACTTTTGATGAAAAACGGACTTTTTTGTTTTTCATGTTATGGATCAGTTGGGCTTAGATAAAAGCTGTTGAAACCCTTTACCCCGCTTGGATTTGGTTAATACTTGGTTTATTGGCTGCGCACCATTGGATAGTACGTCACCATACTTTAAAACCGGTTCCCACCATTTTTTTCAGCATGACTTTTGATGAAAAACGGACTTTTTTGTTTTTCATGTTATGGATCAGTTGGGCTTAGATAAAAGCTGTTGAAACCCTTTACCCCGCTTGGATTTGGTTAATACTTGGTTTATTGGCTGCGCACCATTGGATAGTACGTCACCATACTTTAAAACCGGTTCCCACCATTTTTTTCAGCATGACTTTTGATGAAAAACGGACTTTTTTGTTTTTCATGTTATGGATCAGTTGGGCTTAGATAAAAGCTGTTGAAACCCTTTACCCCGCTTGGATTTGGTTAATACTTGGTTTATTGGCTGCGCACCATTGGATAGTACGTCACCATACTTTAAAACCGGTTCCCACCATTTTTTTCAGCATGACTTTTGATGAAAAACGGACTTTTTTGTTTTTCATGTTATGGATCAGTTGGGCTTAGATAAAAGCTGTTGAAACCCTTTACCCCGCTTGGATTTGGTTAATACTTGGTTTATTGGCTGCGCACCATTGGATAGTACGTCACCATACTTTAAAACCGGTTCCCACCATTTTTTTCAGCATGACTTTTGATGAAAAACGGACTTTTTTGTTTTTCATGTTATGGATCAGTTGGGCTTAGATAAAAGCTGTTGAAACCCTTTACCCCGCTTGGATTTGGTTAATACTTGGTTTATTGGCTGCGCACCATTGGATAGTACGTCACCATACTTTAAAACCGGTTCCCACCATTTTTTTCAGCATGACTTTTGATGAAAAACGGACTTTTTTGTTTTTCATGTTATGGATCAGTTGGGCTTAGATAAAAGCTGTTGAAACCCTTTACCCCGCTTGGATTTGGTTAATACTTGGTTTATTGGCTGCGCACCATTGGATAGTACGTCACCATACTTTAAAACCGGTTCCCACCATTTTTTTCAGCATGACTTTTGATGAAAAACGGACTTTTTTGTTTTTCATGTTATGGATCAGTTGGGCTTAGATAAAAGCTGTTGAAACCCTTTACCCCGCTTGGATTTGGTTAATACTTGGTTTATTGGCTGCGCACCATTGGATAGTACGTCACCATACTTTAAAACCGGTTCCCACCATTTTTTTCAGCATGACTTTTGATGAAAAACGGACTTTTTTGTTTTTCATGTTATGGATCAGTTGGGCTTAGATAAAAGCTGTTGAAACCCTTTACCCCGCTTGGATTTGGTTAATACTTGGTTTATTGGCTGCGCACCATTGGATAGTACGTCACCATACTTTAAAACCGGTTCCCACCATTTTTTTCAGCATGACTTTTGATGAAAAACGGACTTTTTTGTTTTTCATGTTATGGATCAGTTGGGCTTAGATAAAAGCTGTTGAAACCCTTTACCCCGCTTGGATTTGGTTAATACTTGGTTTATTGGCTGCGCACCATTGGATAGTACGTCACCATACTTTAAAACCGGTTCCCACCATTTTTTTCAGCATGACTTTTGATGAAAAACGGACTTTTTTGTTTTTCATGTTATGGATCAGTTGGGCTTAGATAAAAGCTGTTGAAACCCTTTACCCCGCTTGGATTTGGTTAATACTTGGTTTATTGGCTGCGCACCATTGGATAGTACGTCACCATACTTTAAAACCGGTTCCCACCATTTTTTTCAGCATGACTTTTGATGAAAAACGGACTTTTTTGTTTTTCATGTTATGGATCAGTTGGGCTTAGATAAAAGCTGTTGAAACCCTTTACCCCGCTTGGATTTGGTTAATACTTGGTTTATTGGCTGCGCACCATTGGATAGTACGTCACCATACTTTAAAACCGGTTCCCACCATTTTTTTCAGCATGACTTTTGATGAAAAACGGACTTTTTTGTTTTTCATGTTATGGATCAGTTGGGCTTAGATAAAAGCTGTTGAAACCCTTTACCCCGCTTGGATTTGGTTAATACTTGGTTTATTGGCTGCGCACCATTGGATAGTACGTCACCATACTTTAAAACCGGTTCCCACCATTTTTTTCAGCATGACTTTTGATGAAAAACGGACTTTTTTGTTTTTCATGTTATGGATCAGTTGGGCTTAGATAAAAGCTGTTGAAACCCTTTACCCCGCTTGGATTTGGTTAATACTTGGTTTATTGGCTGCGCACCATTGGATAGTACGTCACCATACTTTAAAACCGGTTCCCACCATTTTTTTCAGCATGACTTTTGATGAAAAACGGACTTTTTTGTTTTTCATGTTATGGATCAGTTGGGCTTAGATAAAAGCTGTTGAAACCCTTTACCCCGCTTGGATTTGGTTAATACTTGGTTTATTGGCTGCGCACCATTGGATAGTACGTCACCATACTTTAAAACCGGTTCCCACCATTTTTTTCAGCATGACTTTTGATGAAAAACGGACTTTTTTGTTTTTCATGTTATGGATCAGTTGGGCTTAGATAAAAGCTGTTGAAACCCTTTACCCCGCTTGGATTTGGTTAATACTTGGTTTATTGGCTGCGCACCATTGGATAGTACGTCACCATACTTTAAAACCGGTTCCCACCATTTTTTTCAGCATGACTTTTGATGAAAAACGGACTTTTTTGTTTTTCATGTTATGGATCAGTTGGGCTTAGATAAAAGCTGTTGAAACCCTTTACCCCGCTTGGATTTGGTTAATACTTGGTTTATTGGCTGCGCACCATTGGATAGTACGTCACCATACTTTAAAACCGGTTCCCACCATTTTTTTCAGCATGACTTTTGATGAAAAACGGACTTTTTTGTTTTTCATGTTATGGATCAGTTGGGCTTAGATAAAAGCTGTTGAAACCCTTTACCCCGCTTGGATTTGGTTAATACTTGGTTTATTGGCTGCGCACCATTGGATAGTACGTCACCATACTTTAAAACCGGTTCCCACCATTTTTTTCAGCATGACTTTTGATGAAAAACGGACTTTTTTGTTTTTCATGTTATGGATCAGTTGGGCTTAGATAAAAGCTGTTGAAACCCTTTACCCCGCTTGGATTTGGTTAATACTTGGTTTATTGGCTGCGCACCATTGGATAGTACGTCACCATACTTTAAAACCGGTTCCCACCATTTTTTTCAGCATGACTTTTGATGAAAAACGGACTTTTTTGTTTTTCATGTTATGGATCAGTTGGGCTTAGATAAAAGCTGTTGAAACCCTTTACCCCGCTTGGATTTGGTTAATACTTGGTTTATTGGCTGCGCACCATTGGATAGTACGTCACCATACTTTAAAACCGGTTCCCACCATTTTTTTCAGCATGACTTTTGATGAAAAACGGACTTTTTTGTTTTTCATGTTATGGATCAGTTGGGCTTAGATAAAAGCTGTTGAAACCCTTTACCCCGCTTGGATTTGGTTAATACTTGGTTTATTGGCTGCGCACCATTGGATAGTACGTCACCATACTTTAAAACCGGTTCCCACCATTTTTTTCAGCATGACTTTTGATGAAAAACGGACTTTTTTGTTTTTCATGTTATGGATCAGTTGGGCTTAGATAAAAGCTGTTGAAACCCTTTACCCCGCTTGGATTTGGTTAATACTTGGTTTATTGGCTGCGCACCATTGGATAGTACGTCACCATACTTTAAAACCGGTTCCCACCATTTTTTTCAGCATGACTTTTGATGAAAAACGGACTTTTTTGTTTTTCATGTTATGGATCAGTTGGGCTTAGATAAAAGCTGTTGAAACCCTTTACCCCGCTTGGATTTGGTTAATACTTGGTTTATTGGCTGCGCACCATTGGATAGTACGTCACCATACTTTAAAACCGGTTCCCACCATTTTTTTCAGCATGACTTTTGATGAAAAACGGACTTTTTTGTTTTTCATGTTATGGATCAGTTGGGCTTAGATAAAAGCTGTTGAAACCCTTTACCCCGCTTGGATTTGGTTAATACTTGGTTTATTGGCTGCGCACCATTGGATAGTACGTCACCATACTTTAAAACCGGTTCCCACCATTTTTTTCAGCATGACTTTTGATGAAAAACGGACTTTTTTGTTTTTCATGTTATGGATCAGTTGGGCTTAGATAAAAGCTGTTGAAACCCTTTACCCCGCTTGGATTTGGTTAATACTTGGTTTATTGGCTGCGCACCATTGGATAGTACGTCACCATACTTTAAAACCGGTTCCCACCATTTTTTTCAGCATGACTTTTGATGAAAAACGGACTTTTTTGTTTTTCATGTTATGGATCAGTTGGGCTTAGATAAAAGCTGTTGAAACCCTTTACCCCGCTTGGATTTGGTTAATACTTGGTTTATTGGCTGCGCACCATTGGATAGTACGTCACCATACTTTAAAACCGGTTCCCACCATTTTTTTCAGCATGACTTTTGATGAAAAACGGACTTTTTTGTTTTTCATGTTATGGATCAGTTGGGCTTAGATAAAAGCTGTTGAAACCCTTTACCCCGCTTGGATTTGGTTAATACTTGGTTTATTGGCTGCGCACCATTGGATAGTACGTCACCATACTTTAAAACCGGTTCCCACCATTTTTTTCAGCATGACTTTTGATGAAAAACGGACTTTTTTGTTTTTCATGTTATGGATCAGTTGGGCTTAGATAAAAGCTGTTGAAACCCTTTACCCCGCTTGGATTTGGTTAATACTTGGTTTATTGGCTGCGCACCATTGGATAGTACGTCACCATACTTTAAAACCGGTTCCCACCATTTTTTTCAGCATGACTTTTGATGAAAAACGGACTTTTTTGTTTTTCATGTTATGGATCAGTTGGGCTTAGATAAAAGCTGTTGAAACCCTTTACCCCGCTTGGATTTGGTTAATACTTGGTTTATTGGCTGCGCACCATTGGATAGTACGTCACCATACTTTAAAACCGGTTCCCACCATTTTTTTCAGCATGACTTTTGATGAAAAACGGACTTTTTTGTTTTTCATGTTATGGATCAGTTGGGCTTAGATAAAAGCTGTTGAAACCCTTTACCCCGCTTGGATTTGGTTAATACTTGGTTTATTGGCTGCGCACCATTGGATAGTACGTCACCATACTTTAAAACCGGTTCCCACCATTTTTTTCAGCATGACTTTTGATGAAAAACGGACTTTTTTGTTTTTCATGTTATGGATCAGTTGGGCTTAGATAAAAGCTGTTGAAACCCTTTACCCCGCTTGGATTTGGTTAATACTTGGTTTATTGGCTGCGCACCATTGGATAGTACGTCACCATACTTTAAAACCGGTTCCCACCATTTTTTTCAGCATGACTTTTGATGAAAAACGGACTTTTTTGTTTTTCATGTTATGGATCAGTTGGGCTTAGATAAAAGCTGTTGAAACCCTTTACCCCGCTTGGATTTGGTTAATACTTGGTTTATTGGCTGCGCACCATTGGATAGTACGTCACCATACTTTAAAACCGGTTCCCACCATTTTTTTCAGCATGACTTTTGATGAAAAACGGACTTTTTTGTTTTTCATGTTATGGATCAGTTGGGCTTAGATAAAAGCTGTTGAAACCCTTTACCCCGCTTGGATTTGGTTAATACTTGGTTTATTGGCTGCGCACCATTGGATAGTACGTCACCATACTTTAAAACCGGTTCCCACCATTTTTTTCAGCATGACTTTTGATGAAAAACGGACTTTTTTGTTTTTCATGTTATGGATCAGTTGGGCTTAGATAAAAGCTGTTGAAACCCTTTACCCCGCTTGGATTTGGTTAATACTTGGTTTATTGGCTGCGCACCATTGGATAGTACGTCACCATACTTTAAAACCGGTTCCCACCATTTTTTTCAGCATGACTTTTGATGAAAAACGGACTTTTTTGTTTTTCATGTTATGGATCAGTTGGGCTTAGATAAAAGCTGTTGAAACCCTTTACCCCGCTTGGATTTGGTTAATACTTGGTTTATTGGCTGCGCACCATTGGATAGTACGTCACCATACTTTAAAACCGGTTCCCACCATTTTTTTCAGCATGACTTTTGATGAAAAACGGACTTTTTTGTTTTTCATGTTATGGATCAGTTGGGCTTAGATAAAAGCTGTTGAAACCCTTTACCCCGCTTGGATTTGGTTAATACTTGGTTTATTGGCTGCGCACCATTGGATAGTACGTCACCATACTTTAAAACCGGTTCCCACCATTTTTTTCAGCATGACTTTTGATGAAAAACGGACTTTTTTGTTTTTCATGTTATGGATCAGTTGGGCTTAGATAAAAGCTGTTGAAACCCTTTACCCCGCTTGGATTTGGTTAATACTTGGTTTATTGGCTGCGCACCATTGGATAGTACGTCACCATACTTTAAAACCGGTTCCCACCATTTTTTTCAGCATGACTTTTGATGAAAAACGGACTTTTTTGTTTTTCATGTTATGGATCAGTTGGGCTTAGATAAAAGCTGTTGAAACCCTTTACCCCGCTTGGATTTGGTTAATACTTGGTTTATTGGCTGCGCACCATTGGATAGTACGTCACCATACTTTAAAACCGGTTCCCACCATTTTTTTCAGCATGACTTTTGATGAAAAACGGACTTTTTTGTTTTTCATGTTATGGATCAGTTGGGCTTAGATAAAAGCTGTTGAAACCCTTTACCCCGCTTGGATTTGGTTAATACTTGGTTTATTGGCTGCGCACCATTGGATAGTACGTCACCATACTTTAAAACCGGTTCCCACCATTTTTTTCAGCATGACTTTTGATGAAAAACGGACTTTTTTGTTTTTCATGTTATGGATCAGTTGGGCTTAGATAAAAGCTGTTGAAACCCTTTACCCCGCTTGGATTTGGTTAATACTTGGTTTATTGGCTGCGCACCATTGGATAGTACGTCACCATACTTTAAAACCGGTTCCCACCATTTTTTTCAGCATGACTTTTGATGAAAAACGGACTTTTTTGTTTTTCATGTTATGGATCAGTTGGGCTTAGATAAAAGCTGTTGAAACCCTTTACCCCGCTTGGATTTGGTTAATACTTGGTTTATTGGCTGCGCACCATTGGATAGTACGTCACCATACTTTAAAACCGGTTCCCACCATTTTTTTCAGCATGACTTTTGATGAAAAACGGACTTTTTTGTTTTTCATGTTATGGATCAGTTGGGCTTAGATAAAAGCTGTTGAAACCCTTTACCCCGCTTGGATTTGGTTAATACTTGGTTTATTGGCTGCGCACCATTGGATAGTACGTCACCATACTTTAAAACCGGTTCCCACCATTTTTTTCAGCATGACTTTTGATGAAAAACGGACTTTTTTGTTTTTCATGTTATGGATCAGTTGGGCTTAGATAAAAGCTGTTGAAACCCTTTACCCCGCTTGGATTTGGTTAATACTTGGTTTATTGGCTGCGCACCATTGGATAGTACGTCACCATACTTTAAAACCGGTTCCCACCATTTTTTTCAGCATGACTTTTGATGAAAAACGGACTTTTTTGTTTTTCATGTTATGGATCAGTTGGGCTTAGATAAAAGCTGTTGAAACCCTTTACCCCGCTTGGATTTGGTTAATACTTGGTTTATTGGCTGCGCACCATTGGATAGTACGTCACCATACTTTAAAACCGGTTCCCACCATTTTTTTCAGCATGACTTTTGATGAAAAACGGACTTTTTTGTTTTTCATGTTATGGATCAGTTGGGCTTAGATAAAAGCTGTTGAAACCCTTTACCCCGCTTGGATTTGGTTAATACTTGGTTTATTGGCTGCGCACCATTGGATAGTACGTCACCATACTTTAAAACCGGTTCCCACCATTTTTTTCAGCATGACTTTTGATGAAAAACGGACTTTTTTGTTTTTCATGTTATGGATCAGTTGGGCTTAGATAAAAGCTGTTGAAACCCTTTACCCCGCTTGGATTTGGTTAATACTTGGTTTATTGGCTGCGCACCATTGGATAGTACGTCACCATACTTTAAAACCGGTTCCCACCATTTTTTTCAGCATGACTTTTGATGAAAAACGGACTTTTTTGTTTTTCATGTTATGGATCAGTTGGGCTTAGATAAAAGCTGTTGAAACCCTTTACCCCGCTTGGATTTGGTTAATACTTGGTTTATTGGCTGCGCACCATTGGATAGTACGTCACCATACTTTAAAACCGGTTCCCACCATTTTTTTCAGCATGACTTTTGATGAAAAACGGACTT
Organism: Unio pictorum; assembly: GCA_030141615.1. Lineage (NCBI taxonomy): Eukaryota > Metazoa > Mollusca > Bivalvia > Unionida > Unionidae > Unio > Unio pictorum. Next base: position 24,496 of record JARLTB010000620.1, read on the forward strand.
TTTTGTTTTTCATGTTATGGATCAGTTGGGCTTAGATAAAAGCTGTTGAAACCCTTTACCCCGCTTGGATTTGGTTAATACTTGGTTTATTGGCTGCGCACCATTGGATAGTACGTCACCATACTTTAAAACCGGTTCCCACCATTTTTTTCAGCATGACTTTTGATGAAAAACGGACTTTTTTGTTTTTCATGTTATGGATCAGTTGGGCTTAGATAAAAGCTGTTGAAACCCTTTACCCCGCTTGGATTTGGTTAATACTTGGTTTATTGGCTGCGCACCATTGGATAGTACGTCACCATACTTTAAAACCGGTTCCCACCATTTTTTTCAGCATGACTTTTGATGAAAAACGGACTTTTTTGTTTTTCATGTTATGGATCAGTTGGGCTTAGATAAAAGCTGTTGAAACCCTTTACCCCGCTTGGATTTGGTTAATACTTGGTTTATTGGCTGCGCACCATTGGATAGTACGTCACCATACTTTAAAACCGGTTCCCACCATTTTTTTCAGCATGACTTTTGATGAAAAACGGACTTTTTTGTTTTTCATGTTATGGATCAGTTGGGCTTAGATAAAAGCTGTTGAAACCCTTTACCCCGCTTGGATTTGGTTAATACTTGGTTTATTGGCTGCGCACCATTGGATAGTACGTCACCATACTTTAAAACCGGTTCCCACCATTTTTTTCAGCATGACTTTTGATGAAAAACGGACTTTTTTGTTTTTCATGTTATGGATCAGTTGGGCTTAGATAAAAGCTGTTGAAACCCTTTACCCCGCTTGGATTTGGTTAATACTTGGTTTATTGGCTGCGCACCATTGGATAGTACGTCACCATACTTTAAAACCGGTTCCCACCATTTTTTTCAGCATGACTTTTGATGAAAAACGGACTTTTTTGTTTTTCATGTTATGGATCAGTTGGGCTTAGATAAAAGCTGTTGAAACCCTTTACCCCGCTTGGATTTGGTTAATACTTGGTTTATTGGCTGCGCACCATTGGATAGTACGTCACCATACTTTAAAACCGGTTCCCACCATTTTTTTCAGCATGACTTTTGATGAAAAACGGACTTTTTTGTTTTTCATGTTATGGATCAGTTGGGCTTAGATAAAAGCTGTTGAAACCCTTTACCCCGCTTGGATTTGGTTAATACTTGGTTTATTGGCTGCGCACCATTGGATAGTACGTCACCATACTTTAAAACCGGTTCCCACCATTTTTTTCAGCATGACTTTTGATGAAAAACGGACTTTTTTGTTTTTCATGTTATGGATCAGTTGGGCTTAGATAAAAGCTGTTGAAACCCTTTACCCCGCTTGGATTTGGTTAATACTTGGTTTATTGGCTGCGCACCATTGGATAGTACGTCACCATACTTTAAAACCGGTTCCCACCATTTTTTTCAGCATGACTTTTGATGAAAAACGGACTTTTTTGTTTTTCATGTTATGGATCAGTTGGGCTTAGATAAAAGCTGTTGAAACCCTTTACCCCGCTTGGATTTGGTTAATACTTGGTTTATTGGCTGCGCACCATTGGATAGTACGTCACCATACTTTAAAACCGGTTCCCACCATTTTTTTCAGCATGACTTTTGATGAAAAACGGACTTTTTTGTTTTTCATGTTATGGATCAGTTGGGCTTAGATAAAAGCTGTTGAAACCCTTTACCCCGCTTGGATTTGGTTAATACTTGGTTTATTGGCTGCGCACCATTGGATAGTACGTCACCATACTTTAAAACCGGTTCCCACCATTTTTTTCAGCATGACTTTTGATGAAAAACGGACTTTTTTGTTTTTCATGTTATGGATCAGTTGGGCTTAGATAAAAGCTGTTGAAACCCTTTACCCCGCTTGGATTTGGTTAATACTTGGTTTATTGGCTGCGCACCATTGGATAGTACGTCACCATACTTTAAAACCGGTTCCCACCATTTTTTTCAGCATGACTTTTGATGAAAAACGGACTTTTTTGTTTTTCATGTTATGGATCAGTTGGGCTTAGATAAAAGCTGTTGAAACCCTTTACCCCGCTTGGATTTGGTTAATACTTGGTTTATTGGCTGCGCACCATTGGATAGTACGTCACCATACTTTAAAACCGGTTCCCACCATTTTTTTCAGCATGACTTTTGATGAAAAACGGACTTTTTTGTTTTTCATGTTATGGATCAGTTGGGCTTAGATAAAAGCTGTTGAAACCCTTTACCCCGCTTGGATTTGGTTAATACTTGGTTTATTGGCTGCGCACCATTGGATAGTACGTCACCATACTTTAAAACCGGTTCCCACCATTTTTTTCAGCATGACTTTTGATGAAAAACGGACTTTTTTGTTTTTCATGTTATGGATCAGTTGGGCTTAGATAAAAGCTGTTGAAACCCTTTACCCCGCTTGGATTTGGTTAATACTTGGTTTATTGGCTGCGCACCATTGGATAGTACGTCACCATACTTTAAAACCGGTTCCCACCATTTTTTTCAGCATGACTTTTGATGAAAAACGGACTTTTTTGTTTTTCATGTTATGGATCAGTTGGGCTTAGATAAAAGCTGTTGAAACCCTTTACCCCGCTTGGATTTGGTTAATACTTGGTTTATTTTCTGCGCACCATTGGATAGTACGTCACCATACTTTAAAACCGGTTCCCACCATTTTTTTCAGCATGACTTTTGATGAAAAACGGACTTTTTTGTTTTTCATGTTATGGATCAGTTGGGCTTAGATAAAAGCTGTTGAAACCCTTTACCCCGCTTGGATTTGGTTAATACTTGGTTTATTGGCTGCGCACCATTGGATAGTACGTCACCATACTTTAAAACCGGTTCCCACCATTTTTTTCAGCATGACTTTTGATGAAAAACGGACTTTTTTGTTTTTCATGTTATGGATCAGTTGGGCTTAGATAAAAGCTGTTGAAACCCTTTACCCCGCTTGGATTTGGTTAATACTTGGTTTATTGGCTGCGCACCATTGGATAGTACGTCACCATACTTTAAAACCGGTTCCCACCATTTTTTTCAGCATGACTTTTGATGAAAAACGGACTTTTTTGTTTTTCATGTTATGGATCAGTTGGGCTTAGATAAAAGCTGTTGAAACCCTTTACCCCGCTTGGATTTGGTTAATACTTGGTTTATTGGCTGCGCACCATTGGATAGTACGTCACCATACTTTAAAACCGGTTCCCACCATTTTTTTCAGCATGACTTTTGATGAAAAACGGACTTTTTTGTTTTTCATGTTATGGATCAGTTGGGCTTAGATAAAAGCTGTTGAAACCCTTTACCCCGCTTGGATTTGGTTAATACTTGGTTTATTGGCTGCGCACCATTGGATAGTACGTCACCATACTTTAAAACCGGTTCCCACCATTTTTTTCAGCATGACTTTTGATGAAAAACGGACTTTTTTGTTTTTCATGTTATGGATCAGTTGGGCTTAGATAAAAGCTGTTGAAACCCTTTACCCCGCTTGGATTTGGTTAATACTTGGTTTATTGGCTGCGCACCATTGGATAGTACGTCACCATACTTTAAAACCGGTTCCCACCATTTTTTTCAGCATGACTTTTGATGAAAAACGGACTTTTTTGTTTTTCATGTTATGGATCAGTTGGGCTTAGATAAAAGCTGTTGAAACCCTTTACCCCGCTTGGATTTGGTTAATACTTGGTTTATTGGCTGCGCACCATTGGATAGTACGTCACCATACCTTGAAACCGGTTCCCACCATTTTTTTCAGCATGACTTTTGATGAGACCTAAACGTCTGCAATCTTTTGCCTTCATTACTTATTCCATTCAAATGACATTATTATCACTATTAACACTGTGCTTATTTAACTCAACTCACATCACCATCATTAATAACACTGTGACTATTTCACTCATCTCACAGCACCATCACTAATAACACTGTGCTTATTTCACTCAACTCAAGCACCATCACTAATAACACTGTGACTATTTCATTCAACTCAAGCACCATCACTAATAACACTGTGCTTATTTCACTCAACTCAAGCACCATCACTAATAACACTGACTATTTCACTCAACTCACAGCACTATCACTAATAACACTGTGACTATTTCACTCAACTCAAGCACCATCACTAATAACACTGTGACTATTTCATTCAACTCAAGCGGACTTTTTTGTTTTTCATGTTATGGATCAGTTGGGCTTAGATAAAAGCTGTTGAAACCCTTTACCCCGCTTGGATTTGGTTAATACTTGGTTTATTGGCTGCGCACCATTGGATAGTACGTCACCATACTTTAAAACCGGTTCCCACCATTTTTTTCAGCATGACTTTTGATGAAAAACGGACTTTTTTGTTTTTCATGTTATGGATCAGTTGGGCTTAGATAAAAGCTGTTGAAACCCTTTACCCCGCTTGGATTTGGTTAATACTTGGTTTATTGGCTGCGCACCATTGGATAGTACGTCACCATACTTTAAAACCGGTTCCCACCATTTTTTTCAGCATGACTTTTGATGAAAAACGGACTTTTTTGTTTTTCATGTTATGGATCAGTTGGGCTTAGATAAAAGCTGTTGAAACCCTTTACCCCGCTTGGATTTGGTTAATACTTAGTTTATTGGCTGCGCACCATTGGATAGTACGTCACCATACTTTAAAACCGGTTCCCACCATTTTTTTCAGCATGACTTTTGATGAAAAACGGACTTTTTGGTTTTTCATGTTATGGATCAGTTGGGCTTAGATAAAAGCTGTTGAAACCCTTTACCCCGCTTGGATTTGGTTAATACTTGGTTTATTGGCTGCGCACCATTGGATAGTACGTCACCATACTTTAAAACCGGTTCCCACCATTTTTTTCAGCATGACTTTTGATGAAAAACGGACTTTTTTGTTTTTCATGTTATGGATCAGTTGGGCTTAGATAAAAGCTGTTGAAACCCTTTACCCCGCTTGGATTTGGTTAATACTTGGTTTATTGGCTGCGCACCATTGGATAGTACGTCACCATACCTTAAAACCGGTTCCCACCATTTTTTTCAGCATGACTTTTGATGAGACCTAAACGTCTGCAATCTTTTGCCTTCATTACTTATTCCATTCAAATGACATTATTATCACTATTAACACTGTGCTTATTTAACTCAACTCACATCACCATCATTAATAACACTGTGACTATTTCACTCATCTCACAGCACCATCACTAATAACACTGTGCTTATTTCACTCAACTCAAGCACCATCACTAATAACACTGTGACTATTTCATTCAACTCAAGCACCATCACTAATAACACTGTGCTTATTTCACTCAACTCAAGCACCATCACTAATAACACTGACTATTTCACTCAACTCACAGCACTATCACTAATAACACTGTGACAATTTCACTCAACTCAAGCACCATCACTAATAACACTGTGACTATTTCTTTCAACTCAAGCGGACTTTTTTGTTTTTCATGTTATGGATCAGTTGGGCTTAGATTAAAGCTGTTGAAACCCTTTACCCCGCTTGGATTTGGTTAATACTTGGTTTATTGGCTGCGCACCATTGGATAGTACGTCACCATACTTTAAAACCGGTTCCCACCATTTTTTTCAGCATGACTTTTGATGAAAAACGGACTTTTTTGTTTTTCATGTTATGGATCAGTTGGGCTTAGATAAAAGCTGTTGAAACCCTTTACCCCGCTTGGATTTGGTTAATACTTGGTTTATTGGCTGCGCACCATTGGATAGTACGTCACCATACTTTAAAACCGGTTCCCACCATTTTTTTCAGCATGACTTTTGATGAAAAACGGACTTTTTTGTTTTTCATGTTATGGATCAGTTGGGCTTAGATAAAAGCTGTTGAAACCCTTTACCCCGCTTGGATTTGGTTAATACTTGGTTTATTGGCTGCGCACAATTGGATAGTACGTCACCATACTTTAAAACCGGTTCCCACCATTTTTTTCAGCATGACTTTTGATGAAAAACGGACTTTTTTGTTTTTCATGTTATGGATCAGTTGGGCTTAGATAAAAGCTGTTGAAACCCTTTACCCCGCTTGGATTTGGTTAATACTTGGTTTATTGGCTGCGCACCATTGGATAGTACGTCACCATACTTTAAAACCGGTTCCCACCATTTTTTTCAGCATGACTTTTGATGAAAAACGGACTTTTTTGTTTTTCATGTTATGGATCAGTTGGGCTTAGATAAAAGCTGTTGAAACCCTTTACCCCGCTTGGATTTGGTTAATACTTGGTTTATTGGCTGCGCACCATTGGATAGTACGTCACCATACTTTAAAACCGGTTCCCACCATTTTTTTCAGCATGACTTTTGATGAAAAACGGACTTTTTTGTTTTTCATGTTATGGATCAGTTGGGCTTAGATAAAAGCTGTTGAAACCCTTTACCCCGCTTGGATTTGGTTAATACTTGGTTTATTGGCTGCGCACCATTGGATAGTACGTCACCATACTTTAAAACCGGTTCCCACCATTTTTTTCAGCATGACTTTTGATGAAAAACGGACTTTTTTGTTTTTCATGTTATGGATCAGTTGGGCTTAGATAAAAGCTGTTGAAACCCTTTACCCCGCTTGGATTTGGTTAATACTTGGTTTATTGGCTGCGCACCATTGGATAGTACGTCACCATACTTTAAAACCGGTTCCCACCATTTTTTTCAGCATGACTTTTGATGAAAAACGGACTTTTTTGTTTTTCATGTTATGGATCAGTTGGGCTTAGATAAAAGCTGTTGAAACCCTTTACCCCGCTTGGATTTGGTTAATACTTGGTTTATTGGCTGCGCACCATTGGATAGTACGTCACCATACTTTAAAACCGGTTCCCACCATTTTTTTCAGCATGACTTTTGATGAAAAACGGACTTTTTTGTTTTTCATGTTATGGATCAGTTGGGCTTAGATAAAAGCTGTTGAAACCCTTTACCCCGCTTGGATTTGGTTAATACTTGGTTTATTGGCTGCGCACCATTGGATAGTACGTCACCATACTTTAAAACCGGTTCCCACCATTTTTTTCAGCATGACTTTTGATGAAAAACGGACTTTTTGTTTTTCATGTTATGGATCAGTTGGGCTTAGATAAAAGCTGTTGAAACCCTTTACCCCGCTTGGATTTGGTTAATACTTGGTTTATTGGCTGCGCACCATTGGATAGTACGTCACCATACTTTAAAACCGGTTCCCACCATTTTTTTCAGCATGACTTTTGATGAAAAACGGACTTTTTTGTTTTTCATGTTATGGATCAGTTGGGCTTAGATAAAAGCTGTTGAAACCCTTTACCCCGCTTGGATTTGGTTAATACTTGGTTTATTGGCTGCGCACCATTGGATAGTACGTCACCATACTTTAAAACCGGTTCCCACCATTTTTTTCAGCATGACTTTTGATGAAAAACGGACTTTTTTGTTTTTCATGTTATGGATCAGTTGGGCTTAGATAAAAGCTGTTGAAACCCTTTACCCCGCTTGGATTTGGTTAATACTTGGTTTATTGGCTGCGCACCATTGGATAGTACGTCACCATACTTTAAAACCGGTTCCCACCATTTTTTTCAGCATGACTTTTGATGAAAAACGGACTTTTTTGTTTTTCATGTTATGGATCAGTTGGGCTTAGATAAAAGCTGTTGAAACCCTTTACCCCGCTTGGATTTGGTTAATACTTGGTTTATTGGCTGCGCACCATTGGATAGTACGTCACCATACTTTAAAACCGGTTCCCACCATTTTTTTCAGCATGACTTTTGATGAAAAACGGACTTTTTTGTTTTTCATGTTATGGATCAGTTGGGCTTAGATAAAAGCTGTTGAAACCCTTTACCCCGCTTGGATTTGGTTAATACTTGGTTTATTGGCTGCGCACCATTGGATAGTACGTCACCATACTTTAAAACCGGTTCCCACCATTTTTTTCAGCATGACTTTTGATGAAAAACGGACTTTTTTGTTTTTCATGTTATGGATCAGTTGGGCTTAGATAAAAGCTGTTGAAACCCTTTACCCCGCTTGGATTTGGTTAATACTTGGTTTATTGGCTGCGCACCATTGGATAGTACGTCACCATACTTTAAAACCGGTTCCCACCATTTTTTTCAGCATGACTTTTGATGAAAAACGGACTTTTTTGTTTTTCATGTTATGGATCAGTTGGGCTTAGATAAAAGCTGTTGAAACCCTTTACCCCGCTTGGATTTGGTTAATACTTGGTTTATTGGCTGCGCACCATTGGATAGTACGTCACCATACTTTAAAACCGGTTCCCACCATTTTTTTCAGCATGACTTTTGATGAAAAACGGACTTTTTTGTTTTTCATGTTATGGATCAGTTGGGCTTAGATAAAAGCTGTTGAAACCCTTTACCCCGCTTGGATTTGGTTAATACTTGGTTTATTGGCTGCGCACCATTGGATAGTACGTCACCATACTTTAAAACCGGTTCCCACCATTTTTTTCAGCATGACTTTTGATGAAAAACGGACTTTTTTGTTTTTCATGTTATGGATCAGTTGGGCTTAGATAAAAGCTGTTGAAACCCTTTACCCCCGCTTGGATTTGGTTAATACTTGGTTTATTGGCTGCGCACCATTGGATAGTACGTCACCATACTTTAAAACCGGTTCCCACCATTTTTTTCAGCATGACTTTTGATGAAAAACGGACTTTTTTGTTTTTCATGTTATGGATCAGTTGGGCTTAGATAAAAGCTGTTGAAACCCTTTACCCCGCTTGGATTTGGTTAATACTTGGTTTATTGGCTGCGCACCATTGGATAGTACGTCACCATACTTTAAAACCGGTTCCCACCATTTTTTTCAGCATGACTTTTGATGAAAAACGGACTTTTTTGTTTTTCATGTTATGGATCAGTTGGGCTTAGATAAAAGCTGTTGAAACCCTTTACCCCGCTTGGATTTGGTTAATACTTGGTTTATTGGCTGCGCACCATTGGATAGTACGTCACCATACTTTAAAACCGGTTCCCACCATTTTTTTCAGCATGACTTTTGATGAAAAACGGACTTTTTTGTTTTTCATGTTATGGATCAGTTGGGCTTAGATAAAAGCTGTTGAAACCCTTTACCCCGCTTGGATTTGGTTAATACTTGGTTTATTGGCTGCGCACCATTGGATAGTACGTCACCATACTTTAAAACCGGTTCCCACCATTTTTTTCAGCATGACTTTTGATGAAAAACGGACTTTTTTGTTTTTCATGTTATGGATCAGTTGGGCTTAGATAAAAGCTGTTGAAACCCTTTACCCCCGCTTGGATTTGGTTAATACTTGGTTTATTGGCTGCGCACCATTGGATAGTACGTCACCATACTTTAAAACCGGTTCCCACCATTTTTTTCAGCATGACTTTTGATGAAAAACGGACTTTTTTGTTTTTCATGTTATGGATCAGTTGGGCTTAGATAAAAGCTGTTGAAACCCTTTACCCCGCTTGGATTTGGTTAATACTTGGTTTATTGGCTGCGCACCATTGGATAGTACGTCACCATACTTTAAAACCGGTTCCCACCATTTTTTTCAGCATGACTTTTGATGAAAAACGGACTTTTTTGTTTTTCATGTTATGGATCAGTTGGGCTTAGATAAAAGCTGTTGAAACCCTTTACCCCGCTTGGATTTGGTTAATACTTGGTTTATTGGCTGCGCACCATTGGATAGTACGTCACCATACTTTAAAACCGGTTCCCACCATTTTTTTCAGCATGACTTTTGATGAAAAACGGACTTTTTTGTTTTTCATGTTATGGATCAGTTGGGCTTAGATAAAAGCTGTTGAAACCCTTTACCCCGCTTGGATTTGGTTAATACTTGGTTTATTGGCTGCGCACCATTGGATAGTACGTCACCATACTTTAAAACCGGTTCCCACCATTTTTTTCAGCATGACTTTTGATGAAAAACGGACTTTTTTGTTTTTCATGTTATGGATCAGTTGGGCTTAGATAAAAGCTGTTGAAACCCTTTACCCCGCTTGGATTTGGTTAATACTTGGTTTATTGGCTGCGCACCATTGGATAGTACGTCACCATACTTTAAAACCGGTTCCCACCATTTTTTTCAGCATGACTTTTGATGAAAAACGGACTTTTTTGTTTTTCATGTTATGGATCAGTTGGGCTTAGATAAAAGCTGTTGAAACCCTTTACCCCGCTTGGATTTGGTTAATACTTGGTTTATTGGCTGCGCACCATTGGATAGTACGTCACCATACTTTAAAACAGTTCCCACCATTTTTTTCAGCATGACTTTTGATGAAAAACGGACTTTTTTGTTTTTCATGTTATGGATCAGTTGGGCTTAGATAAAAGCTGTTGAAACCCTTTACCCCGCTTGGATTTGGTTAATACTTGGTTTATTGGCTGCGCACCATTGGATAGTACGTCACCATACTTTAAAACCGGTTCCCACCATTTTTTTCAGCATGACTTTTGATGAAAAACGGACTTTTTTGTTTTTCATGTTATGGATCAGTTGGGCTTAGATAAAAGCTGTTGAAACCCTTTACCCCGCTTGGATTTGGTTAATACTTGGTTTATTGGCTGCGCACCATTGGATAGTACGTCACCATACTTTAAAACCGGTTCCCACCATTTTTTTCAGCATGACTTTTGATGAAAAACGGACTTTTTTGTTTTTCATGTTATGGATCAGTTGGGCTTAGATAAAAGCTGTTGAAACCCTTTACCCCGCTTGGATTTGGTTAATACTTGGTTTATTGGCTGCGCACCATTGGATAGTACGTCACCATACTTTAAAACCGGTTCCCACCATTTTTTTCAGCATGACTTTTGATGAAAAACGGACTTTTTTGTTTTTCATGTTATGGATCAGTTGGGCTTAGATAAAAGCTGTTGAAACCCTTTACCCCGCTTGGATTTGGTTAATACTTGGTTTATTGGCTGCGCACCATTGGATAGTACGTCACCATACTTTAAAACCGGTTCCCACCATTTTTTTCAGCATGACTTTTGATGAAAAACGGACTTTTTTGTTTTTCATGTTATGGATCAGTTGGGCTTAGATAAAAGCTGTTGAAACCCTTTACCCCGCTTGGATTTGGTTAATACTTGGTTTATTGGCTGCGCACCATTGGATAGTACGTCACCATACTTTAAAACCGGTTCCCACCATTTTTTTCAGCATGACTTTTGATGAAAAACGGACTTTTTTGTTTTTCATGTTATGGATCAGTTGGGCTTAGATAAAAGCTGTTGAAACCCTTTACCCCGCTTGGATTTGGTTAATACTTGGTTTATTGGCTGCGCACCATTGGATAGTACGTCACCATACTTTAAAACCGGTTCCCACCATTTTTTTCAGCATGACTTTTGATGAAAAACGGACTTTTTTGTTTTTCATGTTATGGATCAGTTGGGCTTAGATAAAAGCTGTTGAAACCCTTTACCCCGCTTGGATTTGGTTAATACTTGGTTTATTGGCTGCGCACCATTGGATAGTACGTCACCATACTTTAAAACCGGTTCCCACCATTTTTTTCAGCATGACTTTTGATGAAAAACGGACTTTTTTGTTTTTCATGTTATGGATCAGTTGGGCTTAGATAAAAGCTGTTGAAACCCTTTACCCCGCTTGGATTTGGTTAATACTTGGTTTATTGGCTGCGCACCATTGGATAGTACGTCACCATACTTTAAAACCGGTTCCCACCATTTTTTTCAGCATGACTTTTGATGAAAAACGGACTTTTTTGTTTTTCATGTTATGGATCAGTTGGGCTTAGATAAAAGCTGTTGAAACCCTTTACCCCGCTTGGATTTGGTTAATACTTGGTTTATTGGCTGCGCACCATTGGATAGTACGTCACCATACTTTAAAACCGGTTCCCACCATTTTTTTCAGCATGACTTTTGATGAAAAACGGACTTTTTTGTTTTTCATGTTATGGATCAGTTGGGCTTAGATAAAAGCTGTTGAAACCCTTTACCCCGCTTGGATTTGGTTAATACTTGGTTTATTGGCTGCGCCACCATTGGATAGTACGTCACCATACTTTAAAACCGGTTCCCACCATTTTTTTCAGCATGACTTTTGATGAAAAACGGACTTTTTTGTTTTTCATGTTATGGATCAGTTGGGCTTAGATAAAAGCTGTTGAAACCCTTTACCCCGCTTGGATTTGGTTAATACTTGGTTTATTGGCTGCGCACCATTGGATAGTACGTCACCATACTTTAAAACCGGTTCCCACCATTTTTTTCAGCATGACTTTTGATGAAAAACGGACTTTTTTGTTTTTCATGTTATGGATCAGTTGGGCTTAGATAAAAGCTGTTGAAACCCTTTACCCCGCTTGGATTTGGTTAATACTTGGTTTATTGGCTGCGCACCATTGGATAGTACGTCACCATACTTTAAAACCGGTTCCCACCATTTTTTTCAGCATGACTTTTGATGAAAAACGGACTTTTTTGTTTTTCATGTTATGGATCAGTTGGGCTTAGATAAAAGCTGTTGAAACCCTTTACCCCGCTTGGATTTGGTTAATACTTGGTTTATTGGCTGCGCACCATTGGATAGTACGTCACCATACTTTAAAACCGGTTCCCACCATTTTTTTCAGCATGACTTTTGATGAAAAACGGACTTTTTTGTTTTTCATGTTATGGATCAGTTGGGCTTAGATAAAAGCTGTTGAAACCCTTTACCCCGCTTGGATTTGGTTAATACTTGGTTTATTGGCTGCGCACCATTGGATAGTACGTCACCATACTTTAAAACCGGTTCCCACCATTTTTTTCAGCATGACTTTTGATGAAAAACGGACTTTTTTGTTTTTCATGTTATGGATCAGTTGGGCTTAGATAAAAGCTGTTGAAACCCTTTACCCCGCTTGGATTTGGTTAATACTTGGTTTATTGGCTGCGCACCATTGGATAGTACGTCACCATACTTTAAAACCGGTTCCCACCATTTTTTTCAGCATGACTTTTGATGAAAAACGGACTTTTTTGTTTTTCATGTTATGGATCAGTTGGGCTTAGATAAAAGCTGTTGAAACCCTTTACCCCGCTTGGATTTGGTTAATACTTGGTTTATTGGCTGCGCACCATTGGATAGTACGTCACCATACTTTAAAACCGGTTCCCACCATTTTTTTCAGCATGACTTTTGATGAAAAACGGACTTTTTTGTTTTTCATGTTATGGATCAGTTGGGCTTAGATAAAAGCTGTTGAAACCCTTTACCCCGCTTGGATTTGGTTAATACTTGGTTTATTGGCTGCGCACCATTGGATAGTACGTCACCATACTTTAAAACCGGTTCCCACCATTTTTTTCAGCATGACTTTTGATGAAAAACGGACTTTTTTGTTTTTCATGTTATGGATCAGTTGGGCTTAGATAAAAGCTGTTGAAACCCTTTACCCCGCTTGGATTTGGTTAATACTTGGTTTATTGGCTGCGCACCATTGGATAGTACGTCACCATACTTTAAAACCGGTTCCCACCATTTTTTTCAGCATGACTTTTGATGAAAAACGGACTTTTTTGTTTTTCATGTTATGGATCAGTTGGGCTTAGATAAAAGCTGTTGAAACCCTTTACCCCGCTTGGATTTGGTTAATACTTGGTTTATTGGCTGCGCACCATTGGATAGTACGTCACCATACTTTAAAACCGGTTCCCACCATTTTTTTCAGCATGACTTTTGATGAAAAACGGACTTTTTTGTTTTTCATGTTATGGATCAGTTGGGCTTAGATAAAAGCTGTTGAAACCCTTTACCCCGCTTGGATTTGGTTAATACTTGGTTTATTGGCTGCGCACCATTGGATAGTACGTCACCATACTTTAAAACCGGTTCCCACCATTTTTTTCAGCATGACTTTTGATGAAAAACGGACTTTTTTGTTTTTCATGTTATGGATCAGTTGGGCTTAGATAAAAGCTGTTGAAACCCTTTACCCCGCTTGGATTTGGTTAATACTTGGTTTATTGGCTGCGCACCATTGGATAGTACGTCACCATACTTTAAAACCGGTTCCCACCATTTTTTTCAGCATGACTTTTGATGAAAAACGGACTTTTTTGTTTTTCATGTTATGGATCAGTTGGGCTTAGATAAAAGCTGTTGAAACCCTTTACCCCGCTTGGATTTGGTTAATACTTGGTTTATTGGCTGCGCACCATTGGATAGTACGTCACCATACTTTAAAACCGGTTCCCACCATTTTTTTCAGCATGACTTTTGATGAAAAACGGACTTTTTTGTTTTTCATGTTATGGATCAGTTGGGCTTAGATAAAAGCTGTTGAAACCCTTTACCCCGCTTGGATTTGGTTAATACTTGGTTTATTGGCTGCGCACCATTGGATAGTACGTCACCATACTTTAAAACCGGTTCCCACCATTTTTTTCAGCATGACTTTTGATGAAAAACGGACTTTTTTGTTTTTCATGTTATGGATCAGTTGGGCTTAGATAAAAGCTGTTGAAACCCTTTACCCCGCTTGGATTTGGTTAATACTTGGTTTATTGGCTGCGCACCATTGGATAGTACGTCACCATACTTTAAAACCGGTTCCCGCCATATTTTTCAGCATGACTTTTGATGAAAAACGGACTTTTTTGTTTTTCATGTTATGGATCAGTTGGGCTTAGATAAAAGCTGTTGAAACCCTTTACCCCGCTTGGATTTGGTTAATACTTGGTTTATTGGCTGCGCACCATTGGATAGTACGTCACCATACTTTAAAACCGGTTCCCACCATTTTTTTCAGCATGACTTTTGATGAAAAACGGACTTTTTTGTTTTTCATGTTATGGATCAGTTGGGCTTAGATAAAAGCTGTTGAAACCCTTTACCCCGCTTGGATTTGGTTAATACTTGGTTTATTGGCTGCGCACCATTGGATAGTACGTCACCATACTTTAAAACCGGTTCCCACCATTTTTTTCAGCATGACTTTTGATGAAAAACGGACTTTTTTGTTTTTCATGTTATGGATCAGTTGGGCTTAGATAAAAGCTGTTGAAACCCTTTACCCCGCTTGGATTTGGTTAATACTTGGTTTATTGGCTGCGCACCATTGGATAGTACGTCACCATACTTTAAAACCGGTTCCCACCATTTTTTTCAGCATGACTTTTGATGAAAAACGGACTTTTTTGTTTTTCATGTTATGGATCAGTTGGGCTTAGATAAAAGCTGTTGAAACCCTTTACCCCGCTTGGATTTGGTTAATACTTGGTTTATTGGCTGCGCACCATTGGATAGTACGTCACCATACTTTAAAACCGGTTCCCACCATTTTTTTCAGCATGACTTTTGATGAAAAACGGACTTTTTTGTTTTTCATGTTATGGATCAGTTGGGCTTAGATAAAAGCTGTTGAAACCCTTTACCCCGCTTGGATTTGGTTAATACTTGGTTTATTGGCTGCGCACCATTGGATAGTACGTCACCATACTTTAAAACCGGTTCCCACCATTTTTTTCAGCATGACTTTTGATGAAAAACGGACTTTTTTGTTTTTCATGTTATGGATCAGTTGGGCTTAGATAAAAGCTGTTGAAACCCTTTACCCCGCTTGGATTTGGTTAATACTTGGTTTATTGGCTGCGCACCATTGGATAGTACGTCACCATACTTTAAAACCGGTTCCCACCATTTTTTTCAGCATGACTTTTGATGAAAAACGGACTTTTTTGTTTTTCATGTTATGGATCAGTTGGGCTTAGATAAAAGCTGTTGAAACCCTTTACCCCGCTTGGATTTGGTTAATACTTGGTTTATTGGCTGCGCACCATTGGATAGTACGTCACCATACTTTAAAACCGGTTCCCACCATTTTTTTCAGCATGACTTTTGATGAAAAACGGACTTTTTTGTTTTTCATGTTATGGATCAGTTGGGCTTAGATAAAAGCTGTTGAAACCCTTTACCCCGCTTGGATTTGGTTAATACTTGGTTTATTGGCTGCGCACCATTGGATAGTACGTCACCATACTTTAAAACCGGTTCCCACCATTTTTTTCAGCATGACTTTTGATGAAAAACGGACTTTTTTGTTTTTCATGTTATGGATCAGTTGGGCTTAGATAAAAGCTGTTGAAACCCTTTACCCCGCTTGGATTTGGTTAATACTTGGTTTATTGGCTGCGCACCATTGGATAGTACGTCACCATACTTTAAAACCGGTTCCCACCATTTTTTTCAGCATGACTTTTGATGAAAAACGGACTTTTTTGTTTTTCATGTTATGGATCAGTTGGGCTTAGATAAAAGCTGTTGAAACCCTTTACCCCGCTTGGATTTGGTTAATACTTGGTTTATTGGCTGCGCACCATTGGATAGTACGTCACCATACTTTAAAACCGGTTCCCACCATTTTTTTCAGCATGACTTTTGATGAAAAACGGACTTTTTTGTTTTTCATGTTATGGATCAGTTGGGCTTAGATAAAAGCTGTTGAAACCCTTTACCCCGCTTGGATTTGGTTAATACTTGGTTTATTGGCTGCGCACCATTGGATAGTACGTCACCATACTTTAAAACCGGTTCCCACCATTTTTTTCAGCATGACTTTTGATGAAAAACGGACTTTTTTGTTTTTCATGTTATGGATCAGTTGGGCTTAGATAAAAGCTGTTGAAACCCTTTACCCCGCTTGGATTTGGTTAATACTTGGTTTATTGGCTGCGCACCATTGGATAGTACGTCACCATACTTTAAAACCGGTTCCCACCATTTTTTTCAGCATGACTTTTGATGAAAAACGGACTTTTTTGTTTTTCATGTTATGGATCAGTTGGGCTTAGATAAAAGCTGTTGAAACCCTTTACCCCGCTTGGATTTGGTTAATACTTGGTTTATTGGCTGCGCACCATTGGATAGTACGTCACCATACTTTAAAACCGGTTCCCACCATTTTTTTCAGCATGACTTTTGATGAAAAACGGACTTTTTTGTTTTTCATGTTATGGATCAGTTGGGCTTAGATAAAAGCTGTTGAAACCCTTTACCCCGCTTGGATTTGGTTAATACTTGGTTTATTGGCTGCGCACCATTGGATAGTACGTCACCATACTTTAAAACCGGTTCCCACCATTTTTTTCAGCATGACTTTTGATGAAAAACGGACTTTTTTGTTTTTCATGTTATGGATCAGTTGGGCTTAGATAAAAGCTGTTGAAACCCTTTACCCCGCTTGGATTTGGTTAATACTTGGTTTATTGGCTGCGCACCATTGGGTAGTACGTCACCATACTTTAAAACCGGTTCCCACCATTTTTTTCAGCATGACTTTTGATGAAAAACGGACTTTTTTGTTTTTCATGTTATGGATCAGTTGGGCTTAGATAAAAGCTGTTGAAACCCTTTACCCCGCTTGGATTTGGTTAATACTTGGTTTATTGGCTGCGCACCATTGGATAGTACGTCACCATACTTTAAAACCGGTTCCCACCATTTTTTTCAGCATGACTTTTGATGAAAAACGGACTTTTTTGTTTTTCATGTTATGGATCAGTTGGGCTTAGATAAAAGCTGTTGAAACCCTTTACCCCGCTTGGATTTGGTTAATACTTGGTTTATTGGCTGCGCACCATTGGATAGTACGTCACCATACTTTAAAACCGGTTCCCACCATTTTTTTCAGCATGACTTTTGATGAAAAACGGACTTTTTTGTTTTTCATGTTATGGATCAGTTGGGCTTAGATAAAAGCTGTTGAAACCCTTTACCCCGCTTGGATTTGGTTAATACTTGGTTTATTGGCTGCGCACCATTGGATAGTACGTCACCATACTTTAAAACCGGTTCCCACCATTTTTTTCAGCATGACTTTTGATGAAAAACGGACTTTTTTGTTTTTCATGTTATGGATCAGTTGGGCTTAGATAAAAGCTGTTGAAACCCTTTACCCCGCTTGGATTTGGTTAATACTTGGTTTATTGGCTGCGCACCATTGGATAGTACGTCACCATACTTTAAAACCGGTTCCCACCATTTTTTTCAGCATGACTTTTGATGAAAAACGGACTTTTAAGTCCTTCATGTCATGGATCAGTTGGGCTTAGATAAAAGCTGTTGAAACCCTTTACCCCGCTTGGATTTGGTTAATACTTGGTTTATTGGCTGCGCACCATTGGATAGTACGTCACCATACTTTAAAACCGGTTCCCACCATTTTTTTCAGCATGACTTTTGATGAAAAACGGACTTTTTTGTTTTTCATGTTATGGATCAGTTGGGCTTAGATAAAAGCTGTTGAAACCCTTTACCCCGCTTGGATTTGGTTAATACTTGGTTTATTGGCTGCGCACCATTGGATAGTACGTCACCATACTTTAAAACCGGTTCCCACCATTTTTTTCAGCATGACTTTTGATGAAAAACGGACTTTTTTGTTTTTCATGTTATGGATCAGTTGGGCTTAGATAAAAGCTGTTGAAACCCTTTACCCCGCTTGGATTTGGTTAATACTTGGTTTATTGGCTGCGCACCATTGGATAGTACGTCACCATACTTTAAAACCGGTTCCCACCATTTTTTTCAGCATGACTTTTGATGAAAAACGGACTTTTTTGTTTTTCATATTATGGATCAGTTGGGCTTAGATAAAAGCTGTTGAAACCCTTTACCCCGCTTGGATTTGGTTAATACTTGGTTTATTGGCTGCGCACCATTGGATAGTACGTCACCATACTTTAAAACCGGTTCCCACCATTTTTTTCAGCATGACTTTTGATGAAAAACGGACTTTTTTGTTTTTCATGTTATGGATCAGTTGGGCTTAGATAAAAGCTGTTGAAACCCTTTACCCCGCTTGGATTTGGTTAATACTTGGTTAATTGGCTGCGCACCATTGGATAGTACGTCACCATACTTTAAAACCGGTTCCCACCATTTTTTTCAGCATGACTTTTGATGAAAAACGGACTTTTTTGTTTTTCATGTAGCAGCAGAGGGGGTGAATCCTACAACGTTTTTAGACAAATTTTGATTGAAATCCTAAAACGAGCCGTCCTATCATCTCATTTTAACCAAAAAAAAATATCTCAGGGGCAAACCCTACAACGTTTTCAGACAAAAAATTGATTGAAATCTTAACGAGCCTTCCCTACGAAATCTCATTTTAACTAAAAAAATGAAAACGGAGATTTTACGATTTTTTAATCAATTTTGGTCGCAACTTGTTGTCATCACCCTCTCTGCTGCTATGGGTTAACAAAAAATAATAAATGATTTGATCCAGTCTTTATGATGAAAGTCCTTAGGACGAAAATCCTTTCAGGATTTCACAAACAAACTAATCACTAACACCTCCTCTTGTAGATCAATTAGATTATTGGACTGATCTGTGAGTTTGAAATTAATTCTGGTTAACGAATTATTATGGCATAGCATGTAGACAGGATTAATTGGGTTTTCAATAATTAGGTATCCTGGAGGAGCTGTTGGTGCAAACGAATAAAGAATATATCCTTGCTGAGCTTGATTTGATCGTTCGAGATTAATTTGATAGCTTCCTTCGATAACATCACATACTAAATTGAGCGCAATCACTGAGGATATATTCACGTTGAACGGAGCGATATGCCTGCCGCCACCATCTGGGTCATTATTATGTTTGAGGATTTTTATTTCCGGTGATGATGTTTTTTTCCATGCATCATGAATTATTTTAAAACCAACATCGATGGTGTCACTGAGAAGTTTTTTTAGTTCCGGTACGTTATATCCTGGTAGTTTAAATTTTGGGATATTTTCAACGCGGATTTTATATCGATTTGCAAATCCTGTTCTCGATGTGGGGTTTTTATCATTGAGTATTACTTGAATAATTTGTGAATTAAATTTTTCCATATCGTCGATAATTTTATTGCATGTTTCTACGACGCTGATAAATTCATCTCGGTTGAGAGAGCCGGATTTAAGAGATATTAACAACAGCGATAAATCATTATTCATTGCTGTGAAATTTTTAATGATTTCAGGTTCGTTAACAAAATTATATTCTTGCAATGGTCCACCCTCCGCCCTAAGTTCGTATCCTAACCCAAAAAACTCTATAAATAAGTTGTATTTTTTATAACTCCTTATTGGATTTTTAGGTTTTATTTTGTCTGTGATATAATCAGATTTTTGTGGTTCTGGTAATTTAACGGTTTCTTCCCCGGGTGGTAATTCAGGCCATCCTAATACGGTTCTAATAGAACTCTGATAGATATCTACGACGTATCCTTCTGTACTTATCTCAATTGCGGATGATAGCGTCGGTTCATGAACTGTTATAGCGATTTTTGATTCTTTTCCAGTAATCGATTTTATTCTACGCGCGAATTCATCATTGATTTGTTCGATTTGGTATGACCCTGTTGGTATCGAAACGACGTTCCAGTCTGGGGTACCGTCGTCTTTATTCTTATTTGCAAATACCAGTGAATTATTGGGTTGTTGACCACCAAATGATTTTGATCTGATATTAGGCCAACTGTGGTATACTCGTAATTTTGCTAGCGCTATCTCCTTCACTGGGACCGGAGAGGGGAAATTCACACTGAATTCTGGATTCGTTGATGTTATTGATATCATGCTTGTTTGTACTGGGTTCGTGTTCTCCACTATTCGTTGAAGTAATTCCTGCGGTGTTGTCATTGTTATTATACTCATGATTTATTTCTAATTTTGGTATCGAGGAATCATAAATACTGACCATCACTGAGAACTCACAATCTGGTATGGTTGATATTATTGAGATCATTTTGTTTTTTGGGTTCGTGTTTTCTGATTCCATCGGTGTTGTCATTGTTATTATACTCATGTTGTCGCTCTAATTTCGATATCGCGGAATCAAAAATACTGACCATCTCTGAGAATTCACTATCTGATATAATTGTATTATCGAGTGACGACGATATCATCAGGGATAACTGCGAATATGCGGTTGATGCAATATGAAATTGAAGTAAGTAATTCTGCAGTTTACTCTGGCTGCATGATGATATCTTTTTTGCTATCCCGGTTGATATACCCCCGATTGTAGCCACCGCAGAAATGCAAATTGGAACTACGACCGGGGCAATCATTGTAACCGATGCAAGTATTATTCCGGCGCCAGTGAGAACGCTTGACACCGAGTATATAATAACATCAATTGCAGTGATTTTTCGTCGGTATTTTTTTATTTTTATTTGATACTCCTCGGCGAGGGTTTTGAGTCTATTCTGAAATTCTCTGACCTGATCATAGCGACATTGCGTTGATGAAATCATTTTTATTTTAAAAACACTAGCGTTTTCAATTGTGAAATCCGAACGATTTAGTTATTTACTTAAATCCGCTACGAATTCCACATACCAGGTTGCTGAAACTCCAATCAAATTTTTATCAGTAGCTGTTATAGTGAACTTTTCAGTTGTATCCTTGTCGATGATCGTTGAAATCGTATTATTAACCCCGGATGAACTCGACGATGATATATTAAATTGAGTTAATGGTGTTACTAGTGTTAATCGATAAATACCCTTAACGGTTGCAGTGATATTTAATTTGTTGTTTGTAGGTGTCCACTCAAATGATCCGTGTTGGATTGTGTATACCACGTTGTTGGTTTTCTCATGAGGAATTTTTGTTTTTTCAATGATTGTTATCATCCTCGAAAAATCACCTTTGACGGCTTCGATGAAGTTTTTTGTCTCATCGATGGATTTTTTAATATCAGGGAGTTTTATTTCAATTTTATCCAACGGGGTTCCAATAAATTTATCAATGATATTTCTACGAAATGATATAAACTGTTTTCCGTTTTCTTCAATTTTAGATTCAAGTGTTGTTAGTTCCAACAGAGAATCGCCGAGATCAATTATTCTATCTGTAATAGACGAGAGGGGTACGCCCGGTTTGAGTTTACCCTGATCGGAAAATAACGCGATAGTATTTTCGATTGCGTTTCGCTGTTTAACTAAAATATCATCCAACGACACATCACTAGTTTTCAATTTACCCTGATCGGAAAAAAGCGCGATAGTATTTTCGATTGCGTTTCGTTGTTTAACTAAAATATCATCCAACGACACATCACTAGTTTTCAATTTACCCTGATCGGAAAAAAGCGCGATAGTATTTTCGATTGCGTTTCGTTGTTTAACTAAAATATCATCCAACGACACATCACTGGATTTCAATTTACCCTGTTTGTCCTGAAATACAACTATTTCGTTCGGGTCAACACTTGTTAAATTTAATGTCTCAGCGATTTCATCTTTGATTGTTTTTTTTATATCCTTGAGAGAATCAGGGG